>CAUYQG010183119.1:0-41921 GCA_963574415.1 Tarsius wallacei
CCGCCTCAGCCTTCCAAGTAGCTGGAACTACAGGCGCGCGCTACCATGCCCGGCTAATTTTTTGATTTTATTGTAGAGATGAGGTCTTGCTTGCCCAGGCGGGTCTCGAACCTGCGGGCTCAGGAAATCCACTCACCTCAGCCTCCCAAGGCGCGGGATTACAGGCTGAGCCACCGAGCCCGGCTGTGATTTTTTAATAAGTATTTTAATGACCGTGGTTATATCTGAAGCAGACTCCCTAGTATCATTCCAGTCAATCTCAGGACTTTCCATAATGGGCTGGATATAATAATCCCCTCATTTATTCACCTATTAATGAGAGAGAGCAGAAACATAGTTGCTAAGCTTTGCTGAGGAAAAAAGAAATGTGGCTCTTTGTCCCTAGATATCTGATTGGTGTATAGGCACATTTTCTTCAGAGGAAGATTCTGAGTCGTTGCCTTTTTTTTTTTTTTTTTTTGAGTTGGAGTCTCACTCTGTCACCCAGACTGGAGTGCAGTGGCTGCTCCCAGCCACTGCAGCCTCGACCTACTGGGCTTCGGCGATCCTTCTGCCTCAGCCTTCCAAGTAGCTGGAACTACAGGCGCGTGCTACCACATCTGGCTAATTTTTTTGATTTATTGTAGAGATGAGGTCTCGCCAAGTTGCCCAAGCGGGTCTCGAACCTGCGGGCTCAGGCAATCCACTCACCTCAGCCTCCCAAAGCTCGGGATTATAGTCTGAGCCACCAAGCCCGGCTTTCGTTGTCTATCTTATGCCTGCCACTTTCATTCTAATTTACTTATAGGAAGGTCACGAAGACCTGATATGAAGAGTATTCTTTTACAGAAGATGCAAGCATTTCATTTGACCTTGAGCCTTGTTAACTTTTCAAAGATAAACTTGGCTTGTTAGCATTTATCTTACTGGCTCTACTGTTGCATTAAAAGGCAGCTTACATTTTTTTCCAAGGTAGCACTGCTTTTATTTTTACAGATACATTGACACTAAATTTAGAGTTCATCTTTGATGCTAAGTAACACTTAACATAGATTGTAGCTTGCCAATTGCAGAAAACTCTGTAAATTTGAAAAACTAAAACTAATGATTCAGCAATAAGTAGATGTATTTGTAATGGTAATATCACACAGCACAGTTATATTGTTAGGAACCCTTATGGAAAGCTACTGGAACAGTTCGGCTTTATCCTTTTAGTGTTAATTGACAGCAGGAAGTGTTTAATCTGATTTTTTTTTTTTTTGCCTTTTAAAGAAACCTTTAATAAGGTCATGGTATGCCCAGATAACAAATTCCAATTAGCTCAGAATTACCTGTATTAGCCCATCTGATGCAGTCTGCTTTTCAGAGCTAATAGTTACAACACAGCTTGTCAGTCAAGTAACAAGTGGTAAAAGGTGGGAAGATTCTGTGTTAGTTTGGGATTAATTCCTGCTCTTTATGTCATCTTAAAATTTAAGGTAGAAAAATTTCTAACATGGGTTAATAAACCAGTGGATGAAGAAGCATCACAAGAGTCATTTTCTCACGACAATGTGCAAGAGAGCTGCACAAGCAGTGATTCAGAAGAACAAGACATGTCTCTTAAAAAAGGTGGTGACCCACTGGAGACTAGTAATCCAGAACCTGAAAATTGTCAGACCATCTCTTCAGCTGGCAAAGTTGAAACAGAAAACAACGGAGACAGCTTGGTAGCAAGTGTTCCAAATAAGCAGGATTGTGTTACTCAAGATATGCCAGACTCTCTTCAGGCAGAAACTAACGGTAAGACTAAATACACTTCAACTTGCTGATGAATTTAAATAAATACGTTTTTTCTTTAATATGTTTTTCCTTAGTGTACACCATGAATCATCTATACCTAAGGAGTCACTGCTGTTTATTTTTAGGTGGAAAGAAGGCATATTAAGTGTTATGTCTGACTGGCTATGGGTTAGCATCCACAGCACTCTTCACTCTTTACTGAGCAAACATGATAAAATCAAAGGGAAAGCCTGTGGGAACCTGCATCTGAGGACCACTCTGCCATTAAGCTTGGTCTCTGCTGCTACTCTGTTCTGTGGGCTAAAGGTGGCCATCCTTAGCTCTCTTGAAATTTGTTGTAGCTCTGGTTTTCTTTTTGAAGTTTTTGTTTGTTTGTTTGTGCTTGTTGATGATAGCAGTGGTTTTTTGGTCGTACATTGATATTCACAGTAGTTGGCTAGATGAATGGAAAACTAAGTGACATTTTCACCTTATGCACTTTTGTACTATTTGAGTCTTTTATAGCAAAGGTTCTTTTGTAGTTAAAAATGGTACCAGCCAGGATAACATATCAAGACCTCATATCTACAAAAAAAAATTTTTTTTCATTAGCCAGGCATGTTGGCATGTGCCAGTAGTCCTGTTGCGAGAAAACAGAAGAGACCGTGACACTGAGGCTATCTTTGGAAGTAGTGGTTTATTAGCGCTGGCACACTCAGCTGGCTAATGCTCCAATGCCGAGCAACCCAGAGAAAGAGGAGAGGGGTTTTATACGTTAGTTTAAGTAAGGGAGGGGATCGGGTTGCATAGCTATATATTTTTCTTTGGAATTTGAAAGGTTGTATTTAGCAAAACCAGTTTTTCAAAGACCAAATTTTCTCCAGGAGATACATGACAAGCAGGGGTTGTAAACCGATAACTTCACAAAGAAAGAATGCAGGGGTAAGATTGTGAATCGATTACTATCTTGCACTTCCAGGAAAGCGCCTTGTGGCCATTTGGTTTTCTCACGTCCTATGTCTAGCAGGTTTGGAGCTTGCAGGTTGATTTTTAAAAAGGAATAATTTTAACTGTTTCTAGCCCCTCTCTGCCACAGTCCCAGCTACTCAGGATGCTGAGGTGGAAGGACCACCAGCCCAGGAAGTCAAGGCTGTCATGAGCCATGATCGTCATGATCATGCCACTGTACTCCAGCCAGGGTGACAGTGAGACCCTGACTCAAAAACAAAAAAAAATAGTAACTGTATTCAGTGGGACATTAAGGCTTTATAAGGTAGAAATTTTCATTTGATATAGTATTCAATTTATTGATTGTTTTAAACTTGTCCTTTTGAAATAATTCTATTTATTCCAATCCTTCATTATTTCTATCTTAATTTAGTACTGAGGAAAATACCTTATTTGAGTTGTTGGTTTTTTTTTTCTTCAATGGGTATGGGTGTATATATCTGTGATCTTTATACCACATATTTCTTTGTGTTTCTAAACAGCATACTTAGGTGTAGTTTACATGTCTTTTATTGTCAGTGTTAAAGTTGACGTTCAGGTGACACAGATTTCTGAAATGCTTTCATGAGTTTTATTCTCATTTAATCAATAAGGTAAACCATTGAGTTAGGTGAAATTATTATCCTTCTGTAAATATGGAAAGTAAAGCTCAGAGAAATTAAATTAAATTTGGGAAAATTCGAAATTAAATTAAATTGGCCCAAGTAAGTGGCACAACTAGGACTTTACCCACTTTTCTATTTCCTAAGTTCCATCTTCCTGCACCACCCTACTTTCATAAACACTGTTTGTTACGATGCTGGTAGTTCTCAACACCTTCACAGGAGCATTTGGAAGATGTTGGTTATTAGAATAACCTGGAGTATATTGGCATTTAGTACTTGAGTTACTTAATGTTAGGTCATGGTCAAGAATTACTTTATATGAACTTCACAGCAAACTGGATGGACTAGAATCTATAATACTGAGTGACCTACCACAGAAACCAAGAACTGAGTATTACACATTCTCACTTATAAGCGGACCTTGAACAATTATCGTAATACTATAAGAACAGGATTGGCAGTAGTGTGAAACTGCCAGGGGAGGGCAAAGGCAGGATTGGCAGTAGTAGGACTCTGCCAGGGGGCAGAGGGGACACACCTCATCAACAAGGGTACACGCATAATGAACATTTGTATACCTAACCCTGAATTGTAACCCACATCTTTAAAATAAAATAAAATAAAAAAGAATTACTTTACCCCAAATGTCACTTTCCTCTCTGTTGAGAAACACTCACTGTGCTTTCCTTTTCTTATTTTTTATTCATTTATTTTGTTGTAGAGATTGGGTCTCACTATGTGGCCCAGACTGATCTCAAGCAATCCTCCTACCTCACCCTCCCAAAGTTCTGAATTAAAGGTGTGAGCTACCACATGTGGCCTGCTATTGATGACATCTTTTAGGGAGCAGAGGGGTCTGACCTTACTGAATTATGATGGCACCTTCTGTTATTTTCAGTGATCAGTTGACAATATTAATATATAGTCCTATCCTTGAGGACCATTTAAATGTAATTGAATTTTATTCTTTGTCAACTGTCACCTCTTATTTTAATGCTTAATTGTGACAGAACTCTCATCTTTCCACATTAGTGCTTCTAACTTGTAGGAGACTGAAACTAAATAACCAAATATTAAAAATAATTTATCTAAGAAAGAAAAATAGCCTCTGAACGAATGAGATCATTTTCTATGGAATGGCGCTAGTGACCCTTATTTCAGGTCTCAGATGCCATGTGACTTCTAGGATTGATATGACTGAGAGCTAGAGCCTAATGTAGTCCTTGGGAGATTTTGTTTTAAGGAGGTGAAAGGGGCTGAGCGTGATGGCTCACACCTGTAATCACAGCACTTTGGGAGGCCGAGACAAGAGGATTGCCTGAGCCCAAGTGTTTGAGACCAGCCTGTACAACTTGGCAAGATCTCGTCTCTACAATAAATCAAAAAATTAGCTGGGCATGGTGGTGCATGCCTGTAGTTCCAGCTACTTGGAAGGCTGAGGTGGAAGGATCACCTGAGCCCAGCAGGTTAAGGCTGCAGTAGCTGTGAGTGTGCCACTGTACTCCAGCCTGGAGCAACAAAGGAAGACTCCGATTAAAAAAAAAAAAGTTTAGATGTCAATAATTCACCAACTAAAGAAGTGTCTCCACTAGCAAAATAATAATTTTATGTCTATAATAGTACTTCTACATATTTCCTATCAGTACTGTGAATAAAGTTAGTAAAGTACTACTCATTAACTCATTCATTCATCCCTTTTGTAGGAATTAATAATTGGAGCTTAGACAGCCTAGGTTACTTTTCCAAGCTTACAAAGCCAATAAGTAGCAAAACGGATGCTGTGATTGAAGCCAATGGTGTTTCCATCAAGCCGTCCTGCTTCTCTGGGTGTGTGATTAATACATGCTCTGATGATAGTTATTTGATATGGCTACTCCTTTAGATAAATTCGCCTTGATTTTCGTTTTTCACAAGTGAGCATCTGAAATCTTTGTATTTTATTTTAGCTGAAATAAAAAAGACGAAGAAGAAGAACAAAAAGGTAAATGTCATACCTCCTGAAATAGCTGCTGTTCCTGAGCTGGCAAAATACTGGGCCCAGAGATACAGGCTCTTCTCCCGCTTTGATGATGGGATTAAATTGGACAGAGGTAAAGTATAAATGTATTTTTTAACCGTGTTTTGAAACTATTTCAAATGCACAGAAAGTTGCAAGAGTAATACAAAGAATGTTCTTACCTGTTTTACCCAGATTCAGCCATTTTCAAATGTTGCCATTCTCTCTTTCCTTATATATGGGTGTGTGTCTTTTTTTATCTTGTTGCACGCATCATGCTCCTACCCCTTAATACTTTAGCATGTATTTCCTAAAAACAAGGATATTTTCATGTAGCAATAGCATTATTACAGTATTATAATCTACAGTCCATACCCTAGTTTCATTAATTTTCCTAATCTTGTCCTTTAGCAAATTCTTTTCTTCCAGTATAGGCTCATATATTGCATTTATGTTCCTCAACTTGGGTATATATATGTTTTTTTTTTAATTTTTAGCAAGATGTGGTGGCATGTGCCTGGAGTTCCAACGATTTGGAAGGCTGAGGCAGAAAAATCAGTTAAACCCAGCAGGTCAAGGCTGTGGTGGCTGTGAGCGTGCCACTGCACTCTAGCATAATTTAACTCATTCTTGGAGACTGATACTCATTTTCATATTGGAACTATCTAAATATTGGTCTTTAGTAACTGTCGGAATCAGGAGGCAGTTGTATATTTTCAAAAATACATATGAGTTTTTAAGGAGAAATAAGACTAGAAAAACTTGCAGTTCTATAAAAGTTTATATTCTACCAAAAACAATCCTCAGCAAAACAAACAAACAAACAAACAAAAAAACGGGAGCTATCACACTCCCAGACTTTAAACTTTATTATAAAGCTACAGTAATCAAAGCAGTTTGGTATTGGTACAAGAGCAGGCATATAGACCAATGGAACACAATAGAGATCCCAGAAGCAAAACCTCGGTTTCTCGACAAAGCCTCCACCGCCAAACCACTGGGGAGAGGAGAACCTATTCAGTCAGTGATGCTGGGAAAATTGGCTGACCACATGCAGAAGATTAAAATAAGACCTCTACCTATCACCATACACAAAAATCAACTCTAAATGGATCAAAGACCTAAACATAAAATCTCAAACTATAAGAACCATAGAAAATGTAGGAGACACCCTTATGGAAATTGGAACTGGCAACCAATTCCTGATCAAAACCCCAAGTGCCCATGCCATAAAAGATAAGATAGACAAGTAGG
Source organism: Tarsius wallacei (assembly GCA_963574415.1). Taxonomy (NCBI): domain Eukaryota; kingdom Metazoa; phylum Chordata; class Mammalia; order Primates; family Tarsiidae; genus Tarsius; species Tarsius wallacei. The sequence goes on from CAUYQG010183119.1 coordinate 6,604, forward strand.
ACCTCATCAAACTGACAAGCTTCTGCAAAGCCAAGGAAACCATCAAGAGAGCAGGGAGACAGCCCATAGAAGGGGAAAAAATATTTGCCAACTGTATGTCTGGCAAAGGCCTAAGATCTAGGATCTACAAGGAACTCAAACATGCCAAAAAGAAAAACACAAACAGTCCCGTTACAAATACATACTTCTCAAAGGAAGATATACGCGCAGCCAACAATTACGCGAAAAAATGCTCAGCCTCACTAGTCATCAAATAATTGCAAATTAAAACCACAATGAGATATCAGCTAACTCCAGTCAGGTTGGCCATTATCAATAACTCAAAAAACAAAGATAATGGAGAGGATATGGGGAAAAGGGTACACTTCTACACTGTTGGTGGGAGTGTAAACTGATATAACCTCTGTGGAAAACAGTTTAACAATTCCTAAAAGATCTAAAAATTGACCTTCCATACAGCCCCGCAATCCCCTTATTGGGAATATACCCGGAGAAACTCAAATCACTCTATGAAAAAGAAGAAAGATACCTGCACACATATGTTTATTGCAGCACTGTTCACAATAGCAAAAACATGGATCCAACCATGCTGCCCACTGAAAACGGACTGGATCAAAAAAATGTGGTACATGTACGTGATGGAATATTTTGTATCCATAAAGAAGGACAAAATTATGAACTTGGGTGGACTTAGAGTCTGTGATACTGAGTGATCTATCACAGAAACAAAGAACTGAGTATCACATGTTCTCACTGATAAGCAGACCTTGAACAATTACCGTAATACTGTAAGAAAAGGATTGGCAGTAGTGGGAATCTGCAGGGGCAGGGGCATACCTCATCAACAAGGGTACCTGCATAGTGAACATTTGTATAGCTAATGAATTGTACCCCACATCTTTAAAATTAAAAATTAAAAAAGAGAGTAGACTTTTTTTTTAAAGTTTATATTCTTAATCTTTCAGTTATGAGGAGGCATTTAAAGTTTTGGTAAGGGGAAGAAGTGGAAAAATTGGCACATCATTTTTTTCCGAGAAATTTTTTTCTGAAAAATGTAAATTTCTTCTACTGGGAAAGAAGGAGGGCACTATTCTCTTTCCTCTGAAGTGGGCACAGGACCTCATTTCTGAAAATGATAAGGGTTCTGCTATTCCTACTTCTGCAGCTCAGTGGCCTTTTGCTATCAGCTTCTTGCATTTTCTGACCCTTTAAAAACCTGCAGTTTTTTCCAAAATGTCTAATACAAATCTGGGCCATTGCTTCTCCATTAGGAATGAAATCATTAGCAGACTCAGTGGGATATGGGTTGCTAACCAAAAAGAGAATCAAGTTAAGAACTGAGGTGATTGCCTCTGTGGAATTTGGAGATGATACTGCTTCTTTTTTTAATAAGCTTTGCAGAACTTTTCTTTAAAATTAGGTAACTTATAATGTTTTGAAAAGGGAAACTAAGCTTTTTGAAAGTATGTACTTCCAGCTGGGCACAGTGGCTCACACCTGTAATCCCAGCACTTTGGGAGGCAGAGGCAAGAGGATTAAATGAGCCCCAGGGGTTCGAGACCAACCTGGACAACTTGGCAAGACCTTGTCTCTACAATAAATAAAAAAATTAGCCAGGTGGTGTGGCGTGCACCTGTAATTGGAAGGCTGAGGTGGAAGAAGCTGAGCGCAGCAGGTCGAGACTGTGGTAGCCATGAGCATGCCACTGGACTCCAGCCTGGGCTACAGATGAGACTTTAACTCAGAAAAACAGTATATACTTCCTAGGAATGGAGGAATGATTGCTGTGTTTATGCTTGGCTTTGCCTCTTAAAATTGAACATGTTAACAGATGTATTCTTCCTTTGTAGAGGGCTGGTTTTCAGTTACACCTGAGAAGATTGCTGAACACATTGCTGGCCGTGTCAGTCAGTCCTTCAAATGTGATGTTATAATAGATGCATTCTGTGGAGTTGGAGGAAATACTATTCAGTTTGCCTTAACAGGAAAAAGAGGTAATTAACCATTAATAGAACAGAACTGTTTTATTTCCAATTCCTTCAGTAAATGTTTTGCTACAGCTTACCTTTGCTGAGATTTAATATATAATTAATAATTTAATACCAAATATTTAAAATAATGGCATATATTAGGCATATACTTTGTATCACATACTGATATAATGCTTAATACAGATGACTCTTGAATAACATAGGTTTCAACTTTGTGGATCTACATATACGCAGATTTTTTTTAGTTTATATTGAAAAATATTCTAGAGATTTGTAGCAATTTGAAAAAACTTTCAAGCAAACCATGTAGCCTAGAAATATTGAAAAAAATTAAAAAGTTGGTATGACGTGAATGCATAAAATATATGTAAATATTAGTCTCTTTTATCCTTTTTTTCTGTTTCTTCTTTATTTTTATTTTTTCATTATCATTTTATTTTAAAGATGGGGGTACATTTCAGAATTGGGCACATAAGTGGCCAATGTACAGGTGAAGTTTGGGCCTCCCATTGGTTCTCACTTCACCTGGCTCAGGATCAGGTACCCTTATTGATGTTATGTGGCCCCTCACCCCAGCAGTGTCCTGCTTATTTTATCATTTACTATCACAAAATATACACAAATCTAATCTAAAAAGTTAAAAACTTGTACACACAAACAGAAGATACATGGAACCACTCAAAGTCATGAGAAGTGTAAACAAACATAAGGAGTTCTGAATCAGAACTATATAAAGTTAACTATAGTTAATTTATGTATAATAATCATCTCGTAGCCATCTCCTGTTGCTGTTGCAATGAGCTCCGGTGTTGCGGGTGTCAGCTTAAAATACCGTGTGACTCTAATCATCTCCATGTGAACAATTCATCTCCTCAGTGAACTGCATATAGCACTAAAAAGTAATCCTTTAAGGTTCTCAAGTATTTTTCACTGTGTTTAGTGTGATACTATAAATCTTGGGTAACACCATGAGACCCATATGGAGTGTCACTAGCAGCGCTGGAAATGCTCCCAAGAAGCAGAGAAAAGTCATGACATTACAATAAAAAGTTGAATTGTTTGATATGTGCCATAGATGGAGGTCTGCAAATTGTGGTTGCCCATTTCAGACAGGTGATTCTTCTTGTAAACAGACGATGTAAATTTAGGGAATTAATATGGTACAGTACTATAAATGTATTTTCTCTTTCTTATGATTTACTTAATTTAACATTTTTTTCTCTAGCTTACTTTAAGAATACATATATAATACTTATACAAAATATGTGCAATCAATTTTATTTTATTAGTAAGGCTTCAGGTATTAGTAGTTACTTTTTTTTTGTTTTGTTTTGTTTTTGAGTCGGAGTCTCACTCTGTCGCCCAGACTGGAGTGCAGTGGCCGCTCCTGGCCACCGCAGCTTTGACCTGCTGGGCTCCAGCGATCCTTCCACCTCAGCCTTCCAAGTAGCTGGAACTACAGGCGCACGCTACCACGCCCGGCTAATTTTTTTTTTGTTTATTGTAGAGATGAGGTCTCACCAAGTTGCCCAGGTGGGTCTCGAACCCGTGGGCTCAGGCAGTCCACTCACCTCAACCTCCCAAGGCGCAGGATTACAGGCTGAGCCACCGAGCCCGGCAGTAGTTAAGTTTTTGAAGTCAAAAGTTATACACAGATTTTGACTATGCAAGGGGTCAGTACCCCAAACCCTGCATTGTTTAAGGATTAGCTATATATATTAATTTATTTAGTCAACAATTGTGTAAAGTTGGTCTTATGTGTGTTTCGGAGATAAACTGAGACATGAAGAGATTAAATAACTTGCCCAAGATTTTGCAGGCATAATTGTTAACTTGGTGGAGCCAAGATCATAATATTTTATAAAACAAAAAGTACTAAAATGGGAGACTGTTCTTTAGAAGAAAAGAGCACTGGATAGGGAGTCCCGGTGTTGCCACTCACTCACTGTCATTATGTCTTTGACATCACTTAACCTTAATTTAAAGGAGACCTTGAACTGAGATAAACTCTGTGATGCCTTTCAAAAAGCTTTAAAATTCAAAGACTAGGGCAGAGCTCAGTGACTCACGCCTGTAATCCCAGCACTTTGGGAGGCTGAGACAGGAGAATTACTTGAGCCCAAGAATTTGAGACCAGCCTGGGCAACATAGTGAGACCTGTCATCTACAAAAAAGTTAAAAAGCTAGCCAGGTGTGTTGGCATGCACCTATAGTCCTAACTACTCGAGAGGCTGAGGCGGAAGGATTGCCTGAATCTAGGAAATTGAGGCTGTAGTGAGCCGTGATTGTGCCACTGCACTCCAACCTAGGCACAGGGACTTTGACTCAGAAAAAAAAATTCAAAGACTATTTAAATATTACGTCATCCTCATGTAGTGTTTCTTGTTTCAACTTTGGACTCACAAGGAAACCTCTGTCAGTGTGCACCTGGTAATGTGCTTTTCCCCAGGAAAAAGGGGGCTTCAAGATACTGAACATTCTGCCCAAACTGACATAGCTGAGTTGTGAAGCAGGGTTTTTACCCAGCTTTTTCTGACTCTGATATCCCCGTCTTTCTTAAGTTATTTTTAAAATATGGTATAATGTGATAATTTAAAGGCATTCGTTGTCAAGTCATACTCTGTAGATGCATATATTTTTTTCAATAGCTTCATATCATATCAATGATAGTTTTTATTTCAGCAGTTTTTGTTAACTAGAAAAGCATAATATGATTCTAGAAAGCATAATATAGAAGCTAGAAAATGGTGAAGTGAAATTTAACATTTTCTTGAACTGTGTTGGTTCTTTTATATGAAGTTCTAGAACAGGCAAAGTAATCTATGATGATAGAAATCAGAACAGCGGTTGCATCTAGAGACAATGGCATTGACACAAGGGACATGCAAAATGTGGGAATTTTCTGGAAAGATGAAATATTCGGATTTTATGTTGTCTAACACAGTAGCTACTAGCCAGCTGCATGTGGCTTTTCAACACTTAAAATATAGCTAGTCTACTGGGCGTGGTAGTACACGTCTGTAGTTCCAGCTACTCGGAAGGCTGAGGCAGAAGGATCGTGGGAGCCCAGAAGGTTGACGCTGGAGTGACCATGAGCGTGCGTGCCACTGCACTCCAGCCTGGGCGAAGGAGTGAGACTCCACCTCAAAAATATATATATATGGCTAGTCTAAACTGAAATGTCCTAAGTATAAAATATACCCTGGTTCTCAAAAACTTAGGATTAGTATGTAAAATAATTTATAATGATTACATATTGAGATTTTAATATTTTGGACATATTGGGTTAAGTAGATATATTATTAAAGTTAATTTTACGTGTTTCTTTTTACTTTTCTGATAAGGCTACCAGAAAGATTGTAGTCGTCCACACAGCTCACATCGTATTTCAGGGGGATGGTGCTGCTGTAGATCTTGATCAGAGTGTTGGCTTCATAAGCATTCACGTTTGCCACAGTTCATCAGAATGCAACCGTAAGGTCACTATATGTAACTTGTACATTGACTGTAAGACAAATCTTCATGAACACCTACAGTGTGTTGCCATACAATAAGAACAGACCCAGGCCCGAGTTAACTGGAGTCTAGTCAGAGAAACAGACTTTAGTCAAATAATTGCTCAAAAGATTATCATCTTACCATAACGCTGATTTTAAGACCAGTGCTGATGAGCTGTGGCCCCTGTTCAGTTATTCCTATGCTCCAGGGCATGCCATTTGCTATAGTCTCCTAACAGCCTGGATAAAACTCTACTTGCTTACCAGAATAGTAAATATTTTCTTGTTTTCCTTGATCACTATGTACTCTCAAAGTTCTTCTCAGACTTTGCCAGATAAGCCATTCCTATGCACTAAAATTAATGTTTATTGCCTAAAAATGATTTTTTCTCACAAGTTGTAAAATTTATCTTCATTTTGGTATTGTGTCATAATATGACAATTAAAACTATGGTTCTTGATAAGATAACAAATAGATCTGGAGATTTTCTCAAAATATGAAAACAGTCTGTATTGTAGATTTGTATTTCTACAAGTATAGATCTTTTGCCATGGCTCTCTGTAGCTTAGACACACTTAGTAAAAGAAGATGTCTAATGCGGGTGCCATGCCAAAGGGAGATTACTTCTTCCACGTTCTCATGGACCAACTTCCATCACAGCCCTGTAGTGTCTTTTAATTACTCACTCTTACAGCTTGCTAGCTTCTGGGGAGAAGTGGAGGCAGACGGCGAACACAGTGCTCTCCCAGTGCCATCACAACCTGACTTTTGCCCTTGCAGCATGCGAAAGCTCAGGAACCTTCCAGCATGTTCAGTGTAGTGATGTCCCGTAGCCAGAAATTAGCTCAGAGGTGCTCATTGAATGTTAATTATTGATACTCTTCCTAGTATCTCCCTGGTGTGGCTGGGCTGACTATTTTATGGCAGGGAATTCAGAACAAAGTATATTGATTTTGTGTTTGCATGTACATATGTACACACACATATAATTTAATTACACTTAGCTGTCTTAAATTCTCTACCATAATGTGTGTGTGTGCTTATATAACACATATGTATATAATCAATTATGTATGAACTGTGCATGTGTGTATATATCTGCATATATATAGATATATATATGCATATATATATATACACAGACACACACATATGAGAAAATGGCATTGTATATCATGGAGATTATCCCTGTGTGTCAGATTTATATGCCGTCTGTATATATACGAACTGAAGAATTAGGGAATCTGCAAGGTTGTGCATATTGCTGTTGTTTTTCGTCATTCTATGTATTCCAGTGGTTCAGCATCAGTACTGCCTGGTAGAACTTTTTGTGATGATGGAAATGTTCTATATCCGTGCTATCCAATATGGTACCCAGTGGCTACATATAGCTATCAAGGAGTTGAAATGTGCCAGTGTGGCTGGGGACCTAAATTTTCAATATTATTTCATTTTAATCAATTTAAAGGTAATATCCAAATATGGCTAGTGGCGGCCATTATTGGACAGCACAGTTCTATATAATGTCAAACTTTTGTCAGCATTTCATGTATGTGATAGATTGAGTGCTTACATTCTTATTAGGCCTAAAAGCATGGTTTGCCTCCAAAAGAAATATAGATGAAAACCAGATCTGCTGAATAGATTTGATGTTGAAAGTCATTTTTTCTTTTGAGTTTTTGGTATTGTCAGCACAATCTTCCATCTGTCTTTGGACGATAAATGTGGCAGATTGAGCAGTTGAAAAAGATCTTTTTGCTTATACATAGGAGCGTTAGCTTATTTAGAACAGGGAAATATAGCATTGAAAATGCATGATTTTCAATATGTAATTAGTGCTTGTATTCATTGTTTAAGTGATTTAGTATATTATTTATCAAAAGTGTTAACAAATTTGGAAGCTAGCATTTTCTGAAAAACGACGTTTCCATCACAACGTCGTTTTTCATATGGAGGAGTTTAGGGCACCACATAGCCCTTTCAGATATAGAATATTCCCGTTAACACCCTGATGCACATACAAGTGTTCTTGAGTAATTTACTGCAAAACATGAGGGAGCTAAAATTAACTTGTGTTTGCATTGCTCATTATGAAATTGCCACAAATTACGTGAAAATTCATTCTGTAAAAGCATAATATTGTCTGTCCTTTCTACCTAAAATGTCTCACTAAACATCATCAGATTTTTTTCTTCATAACTTGACTATATGGGCTTATAAAAATGTGTTTTCTTTTGGTTGTCTGTGAAAGTTGTCAAACTTGTTTTCATTTGGGCGTTGCTGAATTTTGAGGAAATTTCTTTTTGAAACCTAGCATTATATAATGGCTTTATACATAATGACCTTTCAAGTATTTGCTGCTGAGGCTGTGCATAGCACAGCACAATGCTGACCATATATTTGACACTCAATAGATGTGGCAGCTGTTGCCACTTGCTTAGGTAAAGCTGGCTGAGTGAGACAGCTTTGAAAGCCAAGTCTTTTGGTCACATTTTCTTGGTAAAACACAAATGAATCTTTCTAACTAAAAATTTTAATGAAAGTCTATATCTCTGATATATGTAGCCAGATGTCTCCTAGTCTTTAAAAAAGGTTCTTATGTAAAATATGGCAGATGATTGGAAAGAGATAACTTAGAATCAGTATCAGTTGACTAATTTTTTTTTCTTTTTTCTATTTTTAGTGATTGCCATTGATATCGATCCTGTTAAGATTGATCTTGCTCGTAACAATGCAGAAGTTTATGGAATAGCAGATAAAATAGAGTTTATCTGTGGAGACTTCCTGCTGCTGGCTTCTTGTTTAAAGGCTGATGTTGTGTTCCTCAGCCCGCCATGGGGGGGGCCAGATTATGCCACTGCAAAGACCTTTGACATTAAGACAATGATGTCTCCTGATGGATATCCTTTAAGACTCCTAAGCGTTTACTCAAACCGTAGAGAGGAATGAGTGTCTGTGTGTGTATGAGAGAGAAAGAGGAAAATTAATGAAGAAGGGAAGTATTAGCTGTAGCTAATACTTGATCGATTTTAGATTATTTCACATAAAAAGCAGGTAGTAAAAATTATGTGGGGGTTGATCTCCAAAAGTAATGACAAAGGTAAGGTCATGTTTCCCTTGGTTGCCATCCAATTTTGCCACTATAAAACAAGAACCAGAATGTGTAAATTGCTTGGAGTGACTGTCTGTCCCTTGAGTCTGTGGGTGACCATTTCCATAACCTTCTTCAGTTCACATTGATATGTGCTACTTCACTTTGTAACTTGAAATGTTTCCCACTACTCTGAAGCAGATCTTTATTTCATAAAGAATAACAGCTGTTATTTGTCTCTTTCTTCACCTGCCACTCCCCGGAGGAATCATCTGTTTGACTCTGAACAAGAAATGTGTTTCTAAATCGCTAATTAAAATGTAGAAGGTAGGCCGGGCTTGGTGGCTCAGCCCATAATCCCGGCACTTTGGGAGGCTGAGGCGAGTGGATTGCCTGAGCCCGCGGGTGCGAGACCTACCCGGGCAACTTGGGGAGACTTTGTCTCTACAATAAATCAAAAATTAGCCGGGCATGGTAGCATGCGCCTGGAGTTCCAGCTACTTGGAGGGCTGAGGCGGAAGGATCGCCAGAGCCCAGCAGGCTGCGGTGGCTGGGAGTGTGCCACTGCATTACAGTCTGGGTGACAGAGTGAGACTCCAACTCAAAAAAAAAGAAATGTAGAAGGTAGACTACAATGACCAACTTCAGTTGTCTTTATTTCTTACTTGAAATAAGTGGTATTGTGTTTTCTTATTTCTGATTCTATTTTCTCAATGATTAGGAAATGGCAGAAAGAGAAAATACGTGTTTCTGACTCTTGGCTGCCTACCACTAGTATAATTTGACTACATAGGCTTAATTCTAATCTTTGATCTATCAGAGACGGTATGTTGCTGAATTACAAAATCTTATATTTAATTCTCTGTTAAGTTCCTTTAGAGAATTTAAGTTTGTGCCCCTTTGTCACATATGGAAATACATTTGGGTTATCATAAGTAAAGAACATCTCTTTGTGATCAGAAATTAGTTGCTGTTTTAATTTTTCCTTAACTGTTCTCCACCTTTGAAATTTTCAGACTTTCCCAGAAAATCACTAGTAATATTGTTTATTTTCTTCCAAGAAATGCTGATGTTGACCAGGTAAGCCATTACTGAAGAATTTTTATGAGCCTAAATGCTACAAAGAATGGACAGAAAAGGATACAGGGTACGTTTTCTCACCAGCCAATGTGTTTGTGAGAAGTCCAAAGCTTGTTAACTAGTATTAGAAAACTGGAAATGCCTGGCAGTTAGATCCATGTCTGTTATATCCTCATTTCCTGGCATACATAGGCACAAATAGAGCACTCTAGGCTTTAACTAAGATGTAGTGAAATGACGATTGAATGTGTTGTGCTTCAAATACTGCATAGCTAAACTAGCCAGGATCTGCCTGTATTGAAATCTACCTTGAGGATACAGGATTTAGGTATTCCTGAAAATGGTAGCCTGCGCAGAAATACAGAGACAGGTAAGACCCTAGTTTGGCAAGGAACAATTTCAACTAGTCGTGGAGTATAGGATATTTAACCAACATTCAAATGTTATTTTTGAGTTCTTACCATAAAAATGTAATCATGTTAATTTTTTTCCCTAGTAGAATTGGATCTGATATAATGACTGCCTCATAAAGATTTGATATCTTTATTTCATGTTTTTGTTGATTTTTCAGTAAGCACTTATTACGTATCTGCTTTGTGCCAGGTACACTGTTAAAAATCTTTTATCCTTCTGAGTTTTGCCATAATGGTGCTAGCTGTAGGTTTTCCTTTCTCTCTTATTTGGTACTCTCTCAAAACCAGCCCTATTATTTTGAGTTTTATTGGGTTTGGTTTGGTTTTGGGGTTTTTGTTTGTTTGCTTTTTTGGTTTTTTGTCTGATTTAGGAGAATTTATCTCTATTATTTCTTCAATTATGTTCCCCTCACCATGTTTTTTCCTTTTTCTGGGCACCTATTATAAGAATATTGGTCACCCATATCTATATTTTCTCATATTTTGTCCCTTCCTTTTTCTTTCTAGATCACCTTGATCTGATCTTCCAACTCAAGGCTATCTATTCTATTATAAAGTTTATGGTTCTTCTTTGTGTTGCCTATGGTTTTGGTGTCTTATCTAAGAGTTTTATAGTTTTAGCTACTTTTTAAAACTACCTATACCCTGGTCCACTGGGAAGGATTCGTTTATTTTCTAGGATGAGGCCCAAGCATAAGTTAATTTTTAAAGTTCCTTGAGTGATTGTAATGTGCTCCGGAGTTGAGAGACTCTGAATTAAAAGAAGAGTAAATGAAATTAACAAGCCTGAGCTCTTATTCTGTGAGTTAGATGGCAAATAAATTAGATGTTCCTGCCTATCATCGATTTATGATCCATCGTATCTAAACATTAGGCCTCCCAAAATAGTATATGTTGTACCAATTATAAGAAAAAGGCACTCTCCCTTTGTTTCATAAGCTTTTCATATTAAATTTAATATTAAACCTAATATCTGCTACTCATGTGATTCAGACTTGCTTTCTAGATTGCCAGATAAGGTTTAGCCTACTGATGCCATAATTCTTAATTTATTCATATGTGAATATTACGCTCCACAACTAGCCTTATAAGTGGCTATATGATCTTCACTGGGCTATATTGTGACCCTTATAATAGGATCAATTGAGTGCTTGAACAACAACAGAAAATTTACTGTTTAGCATAAAAGTTTCACTGGTTATTTTTTTCTAGTTAAAGTAACACTTTCACAAGAGAAAGATAATTTTTTTAAACTTATTAAAAACCTACCAGTTAAGGGTAGTTCCTTTGCATTTTCTGCCTCTAGAGGGAGGAATGACACCAGAGAATAATAATAAGAGCCAGATGGAACCTAGTGAGATTTCAAGTACATTATTATGTTGATATTAAATTTACATCAAATGCAGTGGGAAATCACTTTTTCTTTTGTAAATGAAGAAAACATATCCTTATGTAGAATTTTTTTCTGAGATTAGAAAATATAGTTTATTTCAAAAGTAAATTAGAGAGAGAGAGAGGAGATTCACCTCCCCAATTTAGGGGAGGGAGCTAAGGCAAGGAAGCATGACAGTCTTGACTCAGGGAACCACATGGTCAGACCATAACTTAGCAAAGCAATGGCCCATATGTAGGATCTTTTTAATGAAGGGAAACAACACTACAAGATTGAGTGAAATCACAGAGTTACAAAGAAATCAACTTTTTTGTTAAGGAACATTTAGAATGTCACAACAACCTGAACCTACAAATAGGTTGGGTTTCAAAGTATATGAATCTGCTGTTTGAAGCTCTGGCTGCATTTTTCCCATAGAAATGTCTATAAAGGACAATTAATTTCCTATCCAGGAAATTACGGGTAACGTGTATATGATCCTAAACAGTATGGACTCAGTACAAATGTACCCTGTCTTGAAATCTTTCTGTGTAGGGATTTTTTTTGAGTTTCACTGTCGCCCAGGCTAGAGTGCAGTGGCACACTCACGGCCACAACCTCGACCTGCTGGGCTGAGGCGATCCTTCCACTTTAGCCTTCCAAGTAGCTGAACCATAGGTGCCACCACACCCTGGTAATTTTTTTGATTTATTGTAGAGACAAGTTCTCACCAAGTTGCCCAGGCTGGTCTTGTACCCCTGGGCTCAGGCAGTCTCCTGGCTTCCATCTTTCAAAGTACTGGTATTACAGGCATGAGCCACCACACTCAGCGTTGCTAATTGTTTTCTACACCCAGTAAAATATTTTTCTACATCCCATTACATTGATCTCCTATTCCTTTTTTCTGTTTGGGGCTTTTCCAGGACATGTATTCCTTGCTATCCAAACTATCACCATCAAACCCAAGAACTAAATAGTTACGAAAATCTTTTTATGAGAGTCTCTTTCCAGATAAGGTATTATCTCCTCTGAAATTGAAATTTCCATTGAAACCCAGGGATTAATTTTAAATTTGATTCAGGAAGCCCAGTACATAGAATTTGACTTTTTATTAACTGGTTCCCAGGTTTCTAGACCAACTCTGTTCTGAGTGAAATCACTGTTAATCATACATTGGAATTCAGGACCAACAGTGTGATCAGTTCCTAATGTTTGTTAGCCAGCTTTTCCCTTGGGAAGTTTGCTGCTGGACAGTTAGAGCAGTATCGTTTGCTCTTGAACTGTACATGTTAGCATTCTCTGTAGGGGTCGTGGAATTGACTGGCCTCATGGTCAGATTGGGAAAACACAAACACAGTTTTGGTGAAATGCTTCTGAACACAACTTATGTTTTCTTCACGACTGTGGGTCAATTTTCTCAGTAAGTAGAGATAAACAGAAGGATACCCAGTTCTTCTATGCCACATGTAGTGCTATCTGCCAGTCCTGTGCTAATAGCCAGGGGTTTCCTGATCTTCTTATCTGTTGTGTTCTACATAACCTTTTGAATTGGAGAAAGTGTTTCATGCTTCCAATATCTGGTTCTGAAAACAGGTAAGGAGCAAAGTTTAGTGAACTGGTTTTTGGTAACCTCCTCTTAGGAGACCGGAGTGGGTTAGCTTGTGATGCCTGGGAGAATTTTTTTGACCTGTCACCAGTATGCTCCTGTTGATAATGGTGGCTTTAAGATTTATTCACTTAAGTATAGAAATGTCTTTTCTGTTTACTATTTGCAGAGAAATGGAACTAATGTTTTTAAGCCAGGCACAGTAGCTCATGCCTATAATCCCAGCACTTTGGTAGGCCACAGTGAGAGGATCACTTGAGCCCAGGAGTTCGCGACCAGCCTAGGCAACATAGTGAGACCTTGTCTCTAAAAAAAAAACAAATTAGATGTGGTGGCGCATACCTTCAGTCCTACTCACAGGCTGAAGCGGAAAGATCACCTGAATCCAGGAGGTCAAGATCGCAGTGAGCCCTGATCACACCACTGAACTTTGGCCTGGGTGACAGAGTGAGACTCCAACTCCAAAAAAAAAAATTGTTTTTCTTCTTTTACCTCCCAGAGAACTATTCATCAGAAATGTTTTTATCCAGTTTACTTTTATTTTTGTGTACTTATTAGTTAGATATAACAGAGGAAAATGGGGGCAAAAAGAACCAGAGGGTAAGGCACTTATTTGGCCTGTTTGGCATTAGGGTTCCCTTTTTTTTTTTTTTTTTTTTTGAGTCAGTGTCTCACTTTGTCACCCAGACTAGAGTGCAGTGGCACAGTCAATGCAACCTTAAACTTCTGGGCTCAGGCAGTCCTCCCACCTCAACCTCCCGAGTAGCTGGGACTATAGGTACATGCCACCACACCCAGCTAATTGTTTTCATTTTTAATATAGCCAAGGTCTATATTACCCGCTGGTCTTGAGCTCCAGGGCTCATGCAGTCCTCCTGCCTTTGTTTTCCAAAGTGCTGACATTAGAGGCAGGAGCCTCCACCCAGCCTTAGGTTTCTAATGACAGCCAGTATGTCAGGTGCTTGCTGCTCCTGGGATTGTATATAACGCAGATATGTAGGCCCCGTAAAATACTCTTCATTTTCATGTGGTGCAGTTGGCTTCTAACCAAAATTTTGCACATTGCAGATATAATCTCTTCTCTAATGTAGTAAATAGTATATTTTTCAGTGCTCTAATTTTTCTGCATCTTTCCTGTAATAAAGTGTGCCTGTCATTAGTATTTACTATATATAGTCTTACATTAGAATCCAGTTTGAAAATTATTTTCACACATTTGGTTGGTTATCACACATTTTTACTTTAATTTTTTTTTAATGCAAGCTTGAATGTTTGTCTATTAGATTTCCTGTGCCTTTAACTTTTACTGAAGTTATCACCTTCGTTGTGATCTTTTTCTTGTTTCTCCTTTTCCAGTCCCCAAGTTTCTAATGCAGGATGTAAAATTGAGTTGAGAGTTCAGTCCTTAGCTTGAGTTTCAGTTCTAACTAATTGGGATTTCTTTTGGTAAACCTGATATATAAAGGTAATATGCCAAAAACGTAGAATATAATCCAGAGTTGCTCATCTTTATCTGTTTCTATCTGCTATTCTCCCTCTTTCCCTCTCTTCCCTTTCTCTTCTCTCTCTCTCCCCCCCCATCTTATTAAACTGTTAACTAAGAAAGGGGAAGGAACCGAATAGCATTTTGTCAGTTAAACCTGCTAGTGAAAAACAAGGACAGCTAAAAATTGATGACAGTAAGTTTGCTTGAAACAAAGTATTTATTCGCTTGAATTACATCATTTATAGTCTTTCCAACTCCAAAATTCTAACCTGTACAATATATGTATTGTGAAAATGTGGCAAGATACAAAAAGGCTAAGAATAGAAATTATTATTAATCAGAACACTCGAAAGTAGCATTAAGGTTTTTAAAATTTATTTCTAAACACTAAAGAGATAAGTTTTTTTCATTATATTTTATCACATAGATTTACCCTTTTTCTCCAGTATCAGGAATAATACTTTTTTTTTCTATCATCTGATTCTCTCAGCTACAATATAAAATTCATGAAAGCAGATTTTTTTATTGTCTTTTACTACACTCCAGTGCCTAGAACAGAAACCTATAAATTCTCAGTAAGTAGTTGTAATTTATGAACTCTTTTGCGCAGACCTCAGAATACTATCATATTTTCTGAGAAAATTCCTGTCTTCACTTATCCAAAGCACCCATATCTAGGCAATCCTCCAAAATGTGTTAAGAGAGAAAAAAACTACACTAACTCCTGAGAAATTGGTTTTTATGTAATCACTATATAATTATATTTATGCCTTATATGAAAAATGATAATCATCTGTTTTTATAGTACCTTTAATTGTTTTTTCAAGTCAATTTCAGAAGTTATTATTTCTATCTTTAAAATGACCTTTTAAGGAGGTGTAGGTAAGTAGTCCTATTTTTTAGATCTAGAAAACAAAAGCCTATTTTAGTGGCTTTCTAAATTGATACAGCAAATGTTTTGATAGAACTGGGATTAAAATTTGCCTCTGACTTCACTTTGTTTTTCCTGCTAGACCTACCCTAGCGTATTTTGTTTGCTGTTGTTTCAGCTGTTTTGTTCTTTCAACCCAGCCTGACCTTTCTGCTTTTCCTTTCTCATCTCTCACTTCCCAACCCCACCTCCCACTCTCCCCCCTCCCCCCAAAAAAAACTTAGCTTGCCAATCTTACATTCTCTAAATAAATTATTCATTAAAAGGAACAGGAAAAATGAAAAACACTTCAGTTAAATCTTCACTTATTGAAAAATTATTGTGAAAATAATATTTTAGATGTACTGGCTAAAGACAGAGTTACTTATTTTGCCCTTTCTTGTCAAAAATCAGACTGACATAAAGATATCAAAATCGAATATTGAAAAATGATTTTTTTTTTAGTTTTTATGATCCCAGTTAAAATGATTTCTAATAATTGCCAGTCTGAGACTACTTTGCTATTGTTAAGATTCTAGTTTCACTTTAAGTATTCCTTATGAACATATTATTATAAAGGGATACTGTATTTGACCTTCATTCACCTCTTTTGTTGTTGATAAGAACACAGTCATCTTTTATGTCCCTGTAGGATGGGGTGAGGATTGATGTACCACCTAGGTATAACAATTTTTTTTCTTTTAAGAATGTACTGTAGATAGCCTGCTGTTTCTACCCTATTTCAGTGTCTGTGACTTTCTTCAATAGGTGGAAGTTGAAATACTTTAAAATACATGCTGACTGGAAATGCACAGTAAATCTTCCCTTTCTCCTAGACACTGGTGTGATATATAGACCACTGAGATTGGATCCTCTTAATCCTCAAAACCAAACTGACTGAGCACCTCTCTTCACAAAACACACAACTACAGTTTTGCTGATTACGGCTACAGAAAATGCATGCTGTTGTTGTTTGCACCTCTCCCTAATACTTTGGGTATCCCTTTCTCTGTCACTCGATGTCTTCTGTTCTCTGATCGTTGGGGCTCTCCACTGTATGCCCCTTTCTCTTCATCTTTCTCATTGCTACCCTGATAAACTGATGTCTGGTGATATAATCATGGGTTTGAAGGTAATAGTTAATAGATCTCTGAGTGGTTGGATGAAGAAAGAATGCTGAGCCAAAACAAAACCTTATGTGTTTAAGAACGTTGGGTAAAACGTTGCTAGTTTGCAGTGTGACAAAGGCAACTTCAAGCTTTATTGTCGTGGAGCAAAGGAATCCTCAGCAGCTCAGTGCCCCATCAGCCAGTCATTTGATCGCCATACTTTTGATATTAACTGTGGAAGTGAAGAGGGGACAGTGGTTTTAGCTTCCAAATAAAGGATTTGGTCACTGTATTCTAGTAGACGTCAAACAAAAACAGCAATGAGCTTTACTACAATTGTTGTGAAAGGGATTTAAAATACACAGAAGAGCAACAGGTGGAAGAGGTAGTCCCAGTTGGGAGAACAGCAGAGGAGACCGACTAGAGAAGGAAAAGTTGTAAGTACGGCCTAGACTCCTCATCGAGCGCCTGAGTCAAAGCCGTCTTCCTCTCTGATGTGTTCCTAGTATTGTAGCAGTTACGAGGCAAACATTGTGAGAGGGTAAGGTGCAGACAATAAGGTGAACTGGACAAAGGCTTTCAGGAAAGGGGTGATTCCTTACATGTCTGTATTAATAAATAAACCTGGTATTTGGGGAGGTTTTGTTCATTTTCTCTTCCTCTGAGTGAGTTAGCTATGGCATTGGAGAGATCAAGTCACATACAACAGCACAAGTCCATGATCTTACCTGCAATATCAAAAGGGTCTGAACAACAAATATTCTTCTCACCAAATATTGCATTAATTCCTGCCTAGAAAGTAGTAGTGAATATTTAAGGTGCCTCGTTATTCAAAGTATTTAAATAAAAAGGCAGAGTCTTCATATTATTTGATAAAGCAATCTGAGCGGTTTTGAAATCATGCTTACGTCTGTGTGACTTTCTTCTGTTCATCTTTTAGGTGGTATCCTTAGCAGGGCCCAGTGGGCAAGTGGAAATAGAACAGAACTTTCTTAATAATAAATTGAAGACAATCACTGCTTATTTTGGTGACCTGATTCGAAGACCAGCCTCTGAAACCTAACCATGAAGCAGGGCAAGGACAAAAAGATCATACGGTGGTCATACAGTGGTCAGAACATCTTCAGAGGAGACACTTGGAATATCTTTCTATTCACTGATGTTTTGTACCCATAGTCTTATATCACCATGTGAAAAGGAAATTTACAGGAGTTGAATGACTACTAATGAAGTGCTTTGAGATCTTTGGATAATATAGGTACATTGTATGTTAGGATAGTAAGTGACTGACATGGAAAGGGTAGCTTTCCCCTGTGTTTAATTTCATTGTGTCTACATGTATGTGCGTGTATTTTTTAAAATTATCTATGTTTTGGTTTAGCATCTTTGTGTGTGTATATAAAAAACAATTATTGTGTTTTTTTAATATAGAGAGATTTGAAGAAAACAATGAGTTATATTCTATCCATCCCTACCAAAATAAATAATGTTATATATTTAAGGCTAGAAACGTAAACAGTAAACAATGGTTCAAAGTGAAAAGTAAATGTCTTCCACCTCTTTCCCCACCATTTGTTCATCTAGCTAAAAGTAACCACAGCTGACATTGTTTTATGATTCCTTTGGAAGACAGAAGTTGCAATATACTCTAATGCACTTTGTTTCTCATCAATGCACTGTTCAATACACCCACTTTTTTTTGTTTTTGTTTTTTTGAGTTGGAGTCTTCACTCTGTCACCCAAACTGGAGTGCAGTGGCCACTCCCAGCCACCGCAGCCTCGACCTGCTGGACTCCGGCAATCCTTCCGCCTCAGCCTTCCAAGTAGCTGGAACTACAGGCACGTGCTACCACGCCCGGCTAATTTTTGATTTATCGTAGAGATGAGGTCTCGCCAAGTTGCCCAGGTGGGTCTCGAACCCGCAGACTCAGGCAATCCACTCACCTCAGCCTCCCAAAGCGCGGGATTACAGGCTGAGCCACTGAGACTGGCTATTACCCCCACTTTTTAAAACATATTATGTTTCTTTTTATAAAAGCATATCTTTTTTTACTAGAATACTTGGAAGACCTTTCCATATCAGCATACACATGTAGATCTGCCTCATTCTTTTTCATGGCCATTTTGTATTCCATCTCCTGGATATACCATAATTATTAACCAGTTCCCTATGGATGGACACAGGCTGTTTTCGGTGTTTTACAGTCACCATTTTGTGCTGTCCTTAAGTGCATTAATAGTATATGTTGTTGAACAAATATAGATTTCTAGCTGTCAGACTGCTGAGGTTTGTACATTTTAAATTTTTATAGATGGACTCATGTTGCCTCAATAAAGTTGGACCCACTTGTATTCTCATCCAGAGTGATTAGACTGTACTTTCCTCTACCCTCCCCTGCTTGGGGCATCATCAACATTTTAATTGTTGCTATCTCACGAGGAAAATATAATCTTATTATTTGTATGTGTTTCCTTAGTTATGAATGAGCTTTGAGTGTGTTTTCATACATTTTGTCCTTTTTAAAATAGTTTTCCCCCTACTTTTTAAAATGTTATTATGGATTGTCTTTTCCTTATTCATGTATTTGAGTTATTTGTAAATTAAAGAACACTTTGTCTTCATAGATTTTACAAATGTTTTTCCAGTTTGTTGTTGACCATTAGTTTTGTTTTGGAATATTTTTGTTTTTGCCGTGCATACATTTTTAATTCTTATGTAGCCAGGCTTACCAGTCTTTTTTCTTTGTTGCCTCTGGGTTTATGTCCTTTTGAAATATCTTTTTTGGCCAGGTGCAGTGGCTCATGCCTGTAATCCCAGCACTTTGGGAGGCCGAGGCGGGAGGACTGCCTGAGCCCAGGGGTTCAAAACCATCCTAGGCAACTTGGTGAGACCCCATCTCTACAATAAATCAAAAAATTAGCCGGGTGTAGTGGCGCACTCCTGTAGTTCCAGCTACTTGGAAGAATCGTCTGAGCCCAGCAGGTCCATGGCTGTGAGCCTGGGCGACAGAGTGAGCCTCCAACTAAAAAAAAAATATATAGACTAATAGATAGATAGATATATACATATATCTATATATATCTTTTTCACTCTTAGAATATAAATACATAAGCTTTTTTGTAGAACCTTCCTGTTTTCATGTCTTTGCTTCATCTGGAATTTGCCTTTTAACGGCCTTTTATAAAGTTAATGCTTATAAAATTTCCATTGCAAAATCCATATAAATTATATTTTGCACTATAGGAATTTGTATTCTTTTTCTATTAAAATGGCAAAAAAAAGAGAAGGAATATGTGTTACTTATTCATCTAAAAAGTATAGTCAGTTATTTTTATAGTAGGTAAAAGACAGTGACATACTACTCTGGCTATTCCGGGTTGGATCTGGGTCCTGTATATGTTAATGTGTGCATGTTTAAACATTAAACAAGATTTTGGCTGGGATACGATTGGGGAAATTGAAATAAGTTGGGGGAATTTCCAATAAGAATTAGAAAATTGAGTAGAAAAATATCTATTGTATTTTGTTGGAGTATGCTAACTTTAGTCTCTTGAAACTTGACAATTTAAGCCAGATTGACCTGCAATACAATAGCAGTTGAGCTGGTCATTTAGGGTGAAGTACTTTTTTATTTGCAACATCAAAGTCTATCCAAATGTTCTTGGTTTCAACACTTTTTGTATAGCATTAATGTATGAGGGGGGACCAAAAAAAACCCTGGAATTTATTGATAAAAAATTATGTATTCTTACATGTTTAAATTTCAGTAGGCTTCAAAGTACTCGTCATTTGACGCAGTACACCTATTAAGACTCTTTTTCTACTGCTCAAAACAGTTTTGTTTTGTTTTGTTTTGTTTTTTGAGTTGGGAGTCTCACTTTGTCGCCCAGACTGCAGTGCAGTGGCCGCTCCCAGCCACCGCAGCCTCGGCCTGCTGGGCTCTGGCGATCCTTCTGCCTCAGCCTTCCAAGTAGCCGGAACTATCAAAACAGTTTTTGAACTCATCAGTGTTGATGCTTTTTAGTGCTTCTGCCGATTTGTTTGACTTCTTCCACATCGGCAAAACGTTTCCCTTTGAGGACTTTTTTCATCCGAGGAAACAAAAAGTCCCTCAGGATGAGATTGGGTAAATAGGGAGGGTGAGGCACAGGAGGAGTCATGCCGTTTTTGTTCAAGAACTGATGAACAGCACCCTGTGGGCAGGCTGTTTGTGTAAATGACTCATCATGAAATGTGCAAGCACGTTGAAAGACTCTCCAAAAAGAAATGAACTGAAACCGAGTGCAGCCTCTCAAAATAACGCTAGCTGGTACACTGATGCCAGTGGCTTCCTAGAACACTTGCTTAGTGGGAAAAGCCTGTGCTACAAGGGTCCCAGCCTCTAAAAGATAATTCCGGCTTTTTTGTGTGTCCCCCCCTCGTATATATCATAAACTTGTCGATGTCTTGAAATCCTGCCACCATTGGTCATAAGTAGTTCTAAACACAGCCCTGAGAACTAGAGAATGACTTGACTTAGCCACTTGAGGTGACAGGGTAAAACCTGACTACTAAAGTCACCAATTATTTTTGAGTTTTTTGTCACAAGCTTTTGTGCATATACTTTTCACAATACATTTTTCTTATTTGCATAATATTAATATTAAAACTAATTGTCTTCCTGAATATACATGACCTTATATGAATAGAACAGAAAGCCTGTCCAAGACTAATATTCCTGCCCAATAATTACACAGGGATAAAAACAAACTTATAGACTCTTACAGATTGTTAGTATTCGAAAGGACTTTAGAGATGTCCTAGTCAATTTATTTTGTGACTATTGTTCAAATAAAACCTTACTAAGAAGCTGAATACAAGGAAGGACCAAAAAGAAACCAGAATTAACTTTTGGAGGGTGGAACCCTTGCAGCACACCCAAAATTTGTTCCTCCTCCAGATCGGTCAACCAAAGTTTTTATCTGGAAGTTTTGAGAAGATTGCATCATGAGTTGCGGAAGAAACATCCTGAGTTGTGGCAAACAGGTGACTGGTTTTTCTACCTTGACAACACACCTGCCCACACTGCGCTGCGTGTTCAGAAGTTTTTGACCGAAAATGGCATGACTCCCATGCTCCACCCTCCCTATTCATCCCGTCTCACCCCAAGCAACTATTTTTTTTGTTGTTTCCCTAGATGAAAAAAAAGTCCTCAAAAGGAGATGTTTTGCCAGTGTGGAAGAGATGAAACAAAAACCGGCAAAAGCACTAAAAGGCAGCAAAATTGACAAGTTCAAAAACTGTTTTGAGCAGTGGAGAAAGCATGTCGTTTCAATAGGTGTACTGCATCAAACAGAGTACTTTCAAGGGGACTAAAGTTTACACGTGAGAAGAAATACACATTTTTTTATAAATAAATTCTGGGGTTTTTGGGGGACCCCTCTCAAATGTAAAACGGATTAAAAATGAAGCTTATGGAGCTGCTTCGGAAAAAAAGAAGACACCAGCAGTCCCTATTCTAGTCCAACCAGGTCTTTTGTTCACGTAAAATTGCACAATTTTGTTTTTTCTTTTTTTTTTTTTTTGAGTTGGAGTCTCACTCTGTCGCCCCGACTGGAGTGCAGTGACTGCTCCCGGCCACCGCAGCCTCGACCTGCTGGGCTCCGGCGATCCTTCCGCCTCAGCCTTCCAAGTAGCTGGAACTACAGGCGCGCGCTACCACGCCCTGCTAGTTTTTGATTTATTGTAGAGAGGAGGTCTTGCCAAGCTGCCCAGGCAGGTCTCGAACCCGCGGGCTCAGGCAATCCACTCACCTCAGCCTCCCAAAGCGCAGGATTACAGGTTGAGCCCGGCTAAAATGTAGATATTTTAAAGTTATTCTTAAAAAGCATGAATTGAATTGAGATTTGGCTTGCATTTCTGACCATGAAGTATCAGTCCAAATCAATTCCTGGGTCTAATACGTTCAGCACCTCAGATCAATAATAGACAAATACAGGATATTGGATTAGTTGCTAAAACGAATGCCCTTATGAAATCTGCAGTGAAAGTAGTTGGGAAAGATTCTACACAGGAAAGAAGCTGCAGTTAAGTGGCACACTGCGTTTAACGTCACTATAAAAGTGATATGAGTAACCCATGGTGACTGTAAAAGCTAATAAGAAGACCCAGGAATGTCCAACAGTGAGGGGAGCACAGGCTTCCCATTGAATGCTATTCACTGAGAAGGGATGACACTGCTGAAGAAAGAGCTTTCAGATTTCCCAGCCTTTTACTTGCTTCAGAGACACAATGGGAAAAAAGGTATGAGCCAATCTAGTACTCAGCATTTGTGAGGCTAGATACAGAGAAATATGATTCGCAAATGTCATGAAGGGATGATTTCCTCATATGCTCATCTGAGACCCAGGATGGTACGTGAAACTTTGGGACTTTCAAAATGAGCCAATAACTTCTCAATGTTATGTGTTCATACTGCATTTTGTTTTTTGATGTACATTTATATTTACCCAGAAAAGTTTGTCCAGAAATATACTTATTGCATACATACACACATGCACATTCATTTATATACAATATATGTATGTATGTATAACATATATTAGACCTTAAAATAAAAATCCGAAATACAACCATTTGGTCTGTAAATATGTAATAGAATTCTAAGATGATCTACAATGATCTTTAACTTGTATATTACTCTCCCAATGACTGTGAATATAAAAACCTGTGAATATGATTAAATAGCCCTTTCATTATCATTTCACTTTATATGGCAAAGAGGATTTTTCAGATGTAATCAAGTTTCCTAATCAATTGGTTCATTGAAAGGAAGATTACATAGGAGGGCCTGACCTATACATATGAACCCTTTAAATTTGGGTCTAGGGTCAGAGACAGAGAAAATCGGAGATTCAAAAGCAGCAGAGACATTCTTTTTCTGGCTTTGAAGGAGCAACTGCCATGTTGTGAAGAGGACCACATGGCAGGGACTGGCAGGCAGTCTCTAAGAATAACCCATGATCACAGACAAGAATTCTGCCAAGTAAATGAATAAAATTGGAAGAGGACCCTGTATCTCAGATAAAATAGCAGTCCCAGACAGCAGCTGATTTCAGCCGTGCAAGTCCTGAGCAGGGAACTTAGCGACACTGTGGCAGATTTTAATGCACAGAAACTCTTGAGATAAAAATTTTGTGTTGTTTTCAGCCACTAAATTTGTGGCAATCTACTATGCAGCCACAGAAAATTAGTGAAAAGCCTAAGACAAAGAACTGCAGATGTGCTATCTTGAACTTCATGTTTAAAGACCTGAAGAGTTACAACCATACCATAACTGAGCGTTCTTATGCATATTGTCCTTTTTGAATTAGAACATGATGAATCTCTTACACAATTAATAAGCCAAGACATCAAAAATATGTGTGATTGTGAAAAAGGCTTGACTTCTGTACTGAAAGAAGCTAACATATTAGAGTATGGTATAGACAGGTTCATTAATTAAACAGTACAAGGAGGGAACAATGAAGGTAGGACAGAAATATAACGGATGTGTGCTAAGGACACAAAGTTCTGTTTTCTGAATTCCCATTTAGAACACTGACTTTACAGTACAGAAGAGAGGTTTTTAAAATCCTATTTCAGAAATATTGGAACTATTAGTGGTTCCTTTATTAGGCTTTACCTTGATTTCAGAAGAAATATTTATACCGTATTTTTATTTAGAAAGCACATTTTTGTTCCAAGTTTTTGGATTTTATCTAAAACTATTATTGGTCTGTAAGGTTAAGATTGTTTCTCCTGCCCTTTTGGCCTATAAATCAAGAGCTCAAATGCAACAGAATCTGATGTCATAGAAAAATTATGTAAATAATAGTGAAAAAGCACTGCTCATAGAAAAATAAATAAATCACATAAATAGTCCTATGCAGGGGACCCTGCTCCAGTTTCTGAAATTTATTTTATTTTATTTTAGATGTGTGGGGCACAAGTCAGGGTTAGCTACACAAGTAGATGAATACAGGTGAAGTTTGGACCTCCAACTTGTCCTCACTTCCCCTGGTTTAGGACCAGGTATCCTTTGTGTTGTTATGCGCCCCTCCTCCTCGGGCAGTGTCCAGCAGCTGCCAATCTCTCCCTTGTGCTTAATGTGATTAATGTTAAGATCCCACTTATGAGTGAGAACATGTGATATTTAGTTCTTTTTTTTTTTCTGTGATAGATCACTAAGTATAATGGTCTCCAGTTTCATTCAATTTGCTGCAAAGTTCATGATTTTTGTTCTTAATGGCTGCGTAATACTTCTTTGTGTATATGTGCCACAATTTCTTTATCCAGTCTATTTTTGATGGGCAGTAGGGTTGCTTCCATGTTTTTGCTATTGTGAATAGCTTGGCTATAAACATGTGTGTGCAGGTGTCTTTTCTGTAGAATGATTTATACTCCTCTCGGTATATTCCCAGGACAGGGATTGCTGGATCATATGGAAGGTTAATTTTTAGTTCTTTTAAGAAACTCCATTATTAATTAATAAAAAAAAACAACAGATACTGGCAAGGGTGTAGAGAAAAGAGAACGCTTCTACACTGTTGGTGAGAGTGCAAGCTAGTGAAATTTGTTTTTTATTCTCGTGCTTTTCAGTGGACTCTAATTATGATGTCTGTGAATGGCAGGCATTCTCAAAAGAAAATAGAAAATGACAATACAAAGTTTATACTACACTAATGCAAGCAATGCATGCTTAACCTTCCTCCTCCCACCACCGTTAATTTCCAAATCCCCAGGTTGCCATAATTTATGATTACGCTACAATTTAGTGCTACTTCCCCATGACTTACCATAGTATCCTTTTCACCTCATTTACCTGTGTGAACACAAAGAGGATTAACAATCCTGCTTGAAAGTGCATTTCAGAATGAGTTGCCACTCCTGTTTGGGTTTTTACTGACCATAAAGAGCTAACATTTTTATGCTAAGAAAAAAGATAACAATTCATTTGGAAATTCTCATTTCTAAGTAGCCTATGTCTTGTAAAAGGTAACAATCAATTTTTAAAAAACTGTTTGTAAAAAAGGATCAAGAAGAAATCTCATTCATTCATTCAAAGGTCCATACAGTTATACAAACAATATCTGCTAGGGACCAACCATGTTGGGTGTTGAGAACTTAAATATGGCTAAGATATGTCTCCTGTTGTAAGGAGTTCTCGATTAAAAGAAACAGAATTATGTGCCCAAATTACTTAGGCCTAAAATGATAGGAGCCATAAGAGATTTGGGGACATGGTAGGTATATACTTGATTCAGGCTGGGAATGTAGGGGAAGACTATTTTGTGTAGAGAGTGTAAGTAATCTAGAAAACCCAGGTTGCAGTTGTTAAACAACATTGTTAAATTAATACAAAGATTTAAAACTTTTCAGAAATTTGTTATTACAAGTTGATGTGTTACACTTTGCATCTTTTTAGTTTAGTCACAAAAGCAGAAATTCTTAACTAGTCATTTTAAAAATCAAATCATTTTTATAACAAGAATAAAAAATTTCTTAAAAATCATTCTCTGATCTCCTTTTATAACTTTGAGACTGCAGACATTTCTAACTTATTATTTAGTAGCCCTCATCCTAAGATGTATACAGAAATCCTTTGATCTTTAATGCTCCTGAGTGTTCCAACAGATTAAGAGTGGAACTTCCCATTGTCAGACCTGAGGAATGTATTAGCTTTTGAATTGGTTACCAAGAAACCCAAAGGTTAAATTTCTCATAAAACTCAAATAGGATCATAGCCTTATCACTACTTAATTCTTTTTAATGATACCAATCAATATTTTATTATTATTTGCTTCAAATCTTCTGATATAGGCAGGACATAATGCTAGAAACATATGTGTGTGTATTCTCTTAATATACATATGCTTATATATGCTTTATAGTTTTCTATATACATTCTATAAATGTACAATTGGCCTTCCACATCCCTAGGTTCAACATCAGCAGATTCAACCAACTGTGGATCAATCACATTTTAAAAAAATGTATAAAAAAATACAGCAATAAAAATATCATAAGTAAAAACATTATATGTAATAATATGCTATTTGCATAGTATCTACATTATATTCAGTATTAAAGTAATTTACAGATAATTTAAAATGTAATTGTGGATGTGCATACGTTATATGCAAATATTAAGCCATTTTATATGTGACGTGAGCATTGTAAATTTGTGTATCTGAGGGGTTTCTGGAGCCAATCTCTCATGGATACTGAAGAATAAGTATACATATACATACATATATATTTGTATTTTAAACTGTATTCATATGTGTGCATATAGTATATTTTCTAAAATAAATAATTTAGGGTTAATAAAACTTAGCTTGAGTATTTTAAAAGTTTATAGTTTCATTCAAAGACTTGTTTTGGAAAAAATTAGAAGTTTTAACCCAGTAAATTTTCACTTAAAACCTCAAAAATATTTATGTAACCATATTTCTACTAATCTGTCTGGAAAGGCCAAATGATAAAAGATTGTCCACTGGGTGGAGAAATGGATGAATGGAATAACTAGCTGATTATTTGCTTCATTAATATTCACAAACAAGTACTGAAAGTCTACTTCTGATTCAGAAAACTTAAAATTATTTAGTCTATGCCTTAAAAAAACAAACTCTCTTCATTGAAGTTGGACTGGATAAAAAATGTGGTACATATACACAATGGAATATTATTCAGTCATAAAGAAGGACAAATATATGGACTTTGCAGCAAATTGGATATATTTAGAGTTGATCATACTCAGTGATCTATCACAGAAACAAAGAACTGAATACCACATGTTCTCACTCA
Organism: Tarsius wallacei; assembly: GCA_963574415.1. Taxonomy (NCBI): domain Eukaryota; kingdom Metazoa; phylum Chordata; class Mammalia; order Primates; family Tarsiidae; genus Tarsius; species Tarsius wallacei. Next base: position 33,988 of record CAUYQG010183119.1, read on the forward strand.
TAAGCAGACCTTGAACAATTATAGTACTCTAAGAAAGGGATTGGCAGTAGTGGGAAATTGTCGGGTAGGGGGTTGGGATTGGCAGTTGAGGGAAACTGCTAGGGGAGGGAGGAACGTACCTCATCGACAAGGGTACCTGCATAATCAATGTTTGTATACCTAACCCTGAATTGTACCCCACATCTTTATTAAAAAAAAAAAAACTCCCTATGTAGTGGTAAAAGTAGATGAGGAAAAATAAATTGAAATTATCTGTGCTAAATGGAAAGTGTATACTGTGATCACAAAGTAAACACTAATAATTACCAATAATTTATTACTAGATGCAATACTAATAGTTGTAATTTGATGTATTTTTATTGTGCATCTAGGCTAAATGTTTTACTTAAATTAGTCAAATAAACTGTACAACAATCTATAGAATAACCTACAAAAATTAGATATATTTATCTTTTTTCATGATTAATATTGATAATTTATACATTCATTTTTCATTTTGATCAATTTTAACTACTTTAATATTTTGTAAAAACTATTACAGTATTTGTAAAATCTTTTGCAGAGTTTCTGTACTTTCTATTTTGTTAAATTGTACTTTTAAATTTTTTCTTATATTTCTTTGTACTTGATATGCTATTCTTGTCCTTTTTTAATTTAAAAAATTACCAACTTTCTTATCTTCTAATGTATGAATTTATGATAATGTGCTTTTCTTATAAATATAGCTTTGGATACATTCTAAAGTTCTGGTATAAAATGCATTTATTTTGATAAAGATTAAATATTTTAATAGTTTTCATTACATTTGAGGACTATGGATTATTTGTAAGCATATGTAACTTTTTTCTTTTTATTTTCAAATATGATTTTTCTGTCTTTTAAAATGTATTTTACAGGTGGCTCAGCCTGTAATTCTGTGCTTTGGGAGCCCGAGGTGAGTGAATTGCCTGAGCCCGCGGGTACGAGACCCGCTTGGGCAACTTGGCGAGACCTCATCTCTACAATAAATCAAAAAATTAGCCGGGCATGGAAGCGAGTGCCTGTAGTTCCAGCTACTTGGAAGACACAGGTGGAAGGATCACCGGAGCCCAGTAGGTCGAGGCTGCAGTGGCGGGAGCGACTCCAACTCAAAAATAAATAAATAAATAAAATGTATTTTTTCTTAACGGCATTTTTGTCACAGCATATGATTAATAATAATATATATATTTTGTATTTCTTAAGCATTCTTTTTGGATCAACCATTAGATGTTAACTCTTGGTAAATTTTACAAATTTTCCATGAGCACTTAAAATACTTGAAAAATATTTTCATAGATAATGTCCATGAGAGAAGGAATTTTTGTGTAGCTTGCAATAACAATAATAGTGTCTCATATATACAAGCTTTTAAAGATATATATGAGCCTAATACATTTGCTACTTACTATATATATAAATTTTCCATGTTATATTTTAAGAGTGTAAAGTTCATTAATATTTTTTTCATCCTGCCCAGTAAATTTAAGCCCCCGAGGCTTTACTTATAATCTCCCTCTTTCATTTTATGGTTGCCTAGTACTTCAACTTTGATTTTACTGTATATATTTATTTATATGTGTATTTAATTTTCACTCCTATATTAAAGCCCAAGGCTCCAATTTTTATTTTGTGCCTGTTTCTCATCACCAAATTGTAGACAAATGTAAATCATTATATAACTGCCAGGCGTGATTTATTTTGTTTTCTCTATATAGTTAGTAGATTTATTTCATGAATGTATGTGAATAAATCAAGTTTATGTGATAAATTTTATGGACTCTTATTTTTATTCATTTTAGATCAACTGTTATTTTTCTAAAAGTAATTCATGCAGATGCTTTAAAAGTTAAATAACGCTCAAAATCTTAAAACAAATATAGCTGTTCCTTTCACTCTCCTATTCTTGTCTTTGGAAATTCTCTTCCTAGTCATTTTTTCTCATATTTACTTTTAAAAGTGTGGACACATACACACTCATCTTTTGCATATTTAAATATATTTATGGATATAGTATTATGATATAAGAGGTAAAAACATTTTACCTTTTTTATACCCTTCACTCCTCTTCCTCATCCATTCACTATGTCATCATTAGTTAAATAAATTTTCAATATTTTAAGCATTATCACTATAAATATTTTCTGCTAATGAGCCAATTTTCCTTTCTTAGACATATGTGATTATTTCTTGTAGTTAATAATTTTTAACGTTCTTATATTTCTTGCTAAATATCTTTTTATTTTTTAATTATTCTGTAAAACATTTTCAATGCAATATTACCTGAGGTCAAAGTCACCAGATAAGGGAGTCACTCAGCTAGAAAAAAAACTCCTCAATTACTCCTTTTTCCTGCTGCAAAGATGACTTCCCACCCTTACAGTTCAAGGTTATTTTTGAGTGGGCTTTAAGATTCTAGGTTGAAAAATAATTTCCTGCTAAAATTTTAAAAATATGGCTTCACTGTCTTAATTAAACAAATGGTGTTGTTGTTAAGAATTCAGACACCATTCTTGTTTGCGTGTGTAGGGGGGTATTTCTGTGATTCTATAAACTATTATTCTGCTAATACAAATTCTTTTTCTTTTTTCTCAATCATCTTGGGTGAGTTAATGTTGTTGAAAGAGTTATAAAATGTTGGCTAATCAAGCACAAAATAATTTTAAAATTATTTTATAATTAACTAACATTGAAATAAAATCTGAGATGAACAACATATGTAGAAAAATATTTCTTATTATTGGTATGGATGAAATAGTAGATTGAAGTTTGGGTGTATTGTGATAACAATTAGCTTCCTAATATTACACCTAAAAATTAAATATATTTACATGCCCAGTCATAGGCTGTGCTGGAAAAATAATGCACTCATACTTACCTCTACTCTAAAATATACAGCATGGAGGAGCAGATTAAAAAAAATAGGGATCTTAGTGACAGCTAGCTCCCAAAGGAAGGGAGGAGAAAAAGAGGTGATGCCATACATACCTGAATACTACTCCCAATTGTACACTCAGAATTTACTCTCCTTCCCTAATAAATGGGTAAATTAGGTAGTAGGGAAAGTATGAATGTCACATCGCATTTTGTCTTTCTGTATTTACCTGTTTCCTAGGGCTGCTGCCACAGAGTATCACAAACTTGGTGACTTAAAACCACAGAAATTTATTCACTCACAGTTCTGGAGGCCAGAAATCTGAAGCTAAGGTGTTGGTAAGGCTTATGGTTTAAACGTGTTCTCCAATCTTCCTGTGCTGGAAACTTGACTTCCAATCTTTTTAAGAGGTAAGACATTTAAGAGGTGATTAGGCCATGAGGGTTCTTTTTTGGACTGCTCCTCCCCGTTTCTTTCTTTATTTCTCTCTCTCTCTCTCTCCCCACTCAGCCTTCCACCAGAGGCTGATACAACAAAAAAGGCCATTGCAAGATGACAGCCCCTCAACCTTGGGCTTCCCAGTCTCCAGAAACCTGAGCCAATAAATTTATGTTCATTATAAATTATTCAGTCTTAGTTATCTTGTCATAGCAGCACAAAATGAATTAAGACACTTTTAAAGGCTCTCATGAGAGGAAATTCTATTCCCTTAATAAACAATAAAATAATTTTTTGCAGAGAGAGAAACCCATCTTTGTAAAGAAGATATTTTGATAAACCTACTTCCACGCAGAAGCTGAGAGGCCAGAGTCTGACTGTGGGCCTGTTGGTACCTCGGCTTTAGATAAATCACAAGGTTACTCTGTTTGGAACTGGCAGAGATTTTCTTTCTTTCTTTCTCTTGTTTTAAGAGAGTAACAAATGGGAAGGAAGAACTTGCATCTACAAGAAGAAATAATAAGAGTGAAAAGACATCATAGTAGCGGTAAAGTGGAGTCCTAAAGAAAATTTGAGGAACACAAATGATTAAGGAATCTACAACCCTACCACTTTGAACATGCCTGATCTCATCTGGTCTTAGAAGGTGAGTGGGTCGAGCCTGGTTAGTACTTGCATGCAAGAAATTGTTAACAAGATTTTGAAACCAATTCCTATGGGATGTGTGTTGTAACACCCCTACCTCCTATCTCTTAAGGACCATCAATAAAGTCTATATCAATATTAACATATTAGAGGATAGTGAATTCTGTAAAATACAAGGAGGTAGTACATCATGGTTCCAGACTAGCAATGGGAAATATCAGTGCCTATTTACTAAGATGCAGAAACAAGAGATTTATATGTCTATTAAAAAAATGTATGCCTGGCAAAAGTAACACAAAAATTTTTGCTCACAATTCCGGGCAACACAAAATAAATTTTTAATGATTTTCTTTCAATTTTTTACAGGGATAAAATGGCAGTTATTTAAGCTACCTTAATATTCAGAGTGTTGAGCTTTTTAGTATTATAAGATTCTTGCTAGTAACTTAAAATGTCTTGTATCTCTGTAAAATTCTAACCCCCCCCAATGAACCCAATTATTCATTTTTCTGTTTGAACTAAAGTGTGTAAGTGATAGTAGAGAAAGTTGCTTTACATTGCCCTTGTTGCCACTTTTTTTCCATGGTCATCAAGAGCAAATAAACCATCAGCACTCCTTGTGATACCATTACATTTTGTTGGTCAGCCTAGATTTTTATCTTATTGCAATGACTTTTCCAAATTCTCTCTTCTCAAACCTCTAGTTTTCCCAAGTTGCTGCCCTTAGCAGATGTACTTGCCTGATTCACAGATAAAATCAAAGTAACTAGATACGAAATCCTTTAATTTCTTGCTATCACAACCTTTAATTTAACTACTTTTAAACCCAGTATTTCCTTAGTTCCTCTTATTCAAATAAAGCCCATCTTCTTTCTTCTCTTTCTTTCAAACTTCTTGGGAGCCTGTCTCTTCTAACATTTTCTGAATATTTACAGTATCAATTATCCCTCAGAATGGAATAAAAAAAATACTATTGAAAGTGGGTTGAGGTATGTGATGGTGGCAACAATTTGGAGACAGTAAGCATAGTCAATGTTTGATTCTTGATAAAAAGACGAAGAGACCTGAGGAATCCATGCTTGCTTCTTAACCACTTCAACAGGGAGTGACACACATCACTTTTGCCCATATTTAATTGGCAAAACTTGATGCAAGGGATTGGAATTTTCTCAGTAGGGTAACAACGATATATTATAGAAAGAGCAAAAATTTCTGATGGCCAGTTGGCCATTTCTGTTATGCCATTATATCTAGTTCTATTATTCTGAGATCCGATAGTCATCTCTGTTAATTTTCTTGCCCATATCTCTGACATTCAAAATTTTTAAAATCAATTTTCCCAGTTTTCACTTCTTACACATCCACACAACCTTCCTACTCTTGATTTTGGACCCTAGATCAGGTGCCCTCCTATGAGACTCCTAACCAATCTAGTCATATTCACTCTGATGCCTCTAGTCTATTAGGCATTTGCAGCTACAGTGATATTTTAAACATACAAATTATTATCCTTCTCTTGCTAATTTGATTTCTACCATCCAACACTGACTTTCTCAAAGCGTTTGGTGGTTATTGGGATAAAACTCAGCATAACATAACATCATCTATAAGAATCTGCCATGGTCTAGGCCATGCCTGTATTTAGTCTCATCTCTTTCATTCCACTTCTCGTTTTCTGTGTTAAAGATACACTAACCTCTTTTCAGTTCCTGTAACAGGCGATGCTCCCTCCTACCAGAGAGTATTAAGATTGAAATGCTCAACTGCCAGTTGAGGGAAACTGCTGGGGGAGGAAGGGTCATACCTCATCCACAAGGGTATCTGCATGATCAGTGTTTGTATACCTAAACCTGAAACGTACCCACATCTTTATAATAAAAATAAAAATAAAAATAAAAAAAAGATTGAAATGCTCTCCATTCCCTTCAGCAAATCAACAACTTCTTTTACAAATCACAACTGAAATATTAATTCCCAAGGGAATCACCTTCAAAACTCCTGATAAGCTGGAATCCTTCAGATGTGTGCTCTCATCATGCCATGTAACCTTATATTTGTATATCCTCGTTTCATGTTAAACATGTATTTGTTTGATTTTTCTGTTAAGGTCTGTCTCCTCACACTAAGCCTAAGCTTCAGGCGGAGAAGAACTGGGGTTAATTTGTTTATCTTTTGTATCATCAATATCTAGAACAGGGCCTAACATAGACAGGTGCTAAAAATTGTTGGAAAGTTATGATTAGTCTTAGGATCAACATTGCCTTCAATTTCTGCCATAATGAAGAGCCATTATTTGGCTTATTTTTGTGTTTTGACATAGTCATTGGAGTGCCTGATGGTACAAAAAAGAATTGACCGCCTGGGAGACCATATAGGTTTCAAGGTTTATGGGAAAGATCATAACCTTGCCCCATCCCATTCAAAAAATTTTAATTTTATTGAGATCTTGCTTTTATTCAAAACAACTCATTCATTGATTTATTCATCCATTTAAAAATATGAATTTAACACTTACTAACTGCAAACCATCTCTCCAAGCCCTGAATTCAACTTGTCTGCACTTTCCAGACACGGTATCTCTGGTTCTTTGCTTTTGTAAAGAGATTCCGCCATCGTTTTTGCAACACTTTTCATAGGGCTTGCCTTAAAACAGTGCATTAAATGTTCACTCCACGCTTGCCTCACTGAAGCCTAGATAAACGTTTGGAATGGCAGTGGTGTAATTATCTTTGATAAGTGACTAAGCTAACTAATTTCCACCCTCCTCTCCCACACCCTCCCTTTATTTCAAACAACAGAAAAAGAGGAAGCAGATACTTATTATTAGGCACTAATGTAGAGCATTCATGCACAGCTATAATTCCACTCATGAATATGCATAAGTTATGCATTATTTGTTTTTCTCAACAGCGCGGAAGGTACCTTAACTAGTGCTACACTCATTTAGGATTAGAAAACAGACGGGGGATAAGGAAAGCAATTCTGAGGAAAATATTGGGCAGGCGCCAAAGCACTCTTGCTTGTGCTCCATATGGAAGTGGTCCCTAGGTCTTCCATCATATAAATTGAGGCTGCTGATTTAAGAAGCCAACAGAGGAGTTATAGCACTCTTTAGTAGTGGCTTGGAATAATGCTGATGTTAGTATACAGCAACAACATTTAGAAGCAACAGTGGAAAAGTTCTGGCTTCAGGCAGCCCTAACTTTAAATTCTGCTTCTGTTGCTTTCTGGCTGTGTTAACTTAGGTAGATAATTAGCCTCTTTGAACGCCAACATTCTCAACCATAGAGCAGTAATAACAATATCATCTCTCAGGAAGTTTATCTAAATTAAAATATAAAGTATACACATTTTAAAAGCTAACACACAGACAGGTAGTGTTTTGGGAATGGAGTTTAAATCAACTATATTGGTAGTATTTCCTCTTTCAATTCATTTTGTGAATTTCTAAAAATATGTGCCATTTAAAAAAATTCACTGGGTTGGAATTATTTTTGTTCTCTATTGGTTATGCCTATTATCTGAGTAATAATACATTCTGGCCTCTTTCCCTCTCTCTAGTTCACTCTGTCTTAAATGCAGTAGATTGCTTTACATACATATTAAGCTCACATCACCTTTCCTGAGAATGTTGCTATCACCCAGCTAACCAGCAGTGTAGGTACGTCCTTTGCTCCATTTTTCTTGTCCCCACACCTAGAATAACTGATTGGATCAATAGAGAACATCTGTCTTGGGGTGGTCAGATAAAATACAGGACACTCAGTTAAATTTGAATTTCAGATAAGCAGTGTATTCTTTTGTCTTTTGTATAAATATGTTTCAAATTTTGCATGGGACATACTTATGCTTATTTGTTATATCTGGTAAGCTTAATCTAACACAAAATGAACCAATTAGATTTACTTCTCAGCCAGGCTCGGTGGCTCAGCCTGTAATCCCGCACCTTGGGAGGCTG
>CAUYQG010183122.1:0-43664 GCA_963574415.1 Tarsius wallacei
TATTGTCAGAATGTGGATTGGAATCTTTTGAGATCTTTTTATTTAAGATGAGTAATTAAGCATACTTTTATTTTCTTTTTCCTTTTCATTCTTTATTTTGTTAAAAAAAAAAAAAAAAAAACAAGATAAAAGGTGGGAAAAGACAAAATAATTAGTTATAACAATGTATATAAATGTATTAAATTCTTCTATTAAAATATAAATACTCTGACTTATTAAAGATAAAATCCAACTATATTCTATTTATAAGACAATCAACAAAAACAAAATTAGGCAAAATTAGTCAAAAAGAAAAAAAGCAAAGGACTGGACAAAAGTGCATCAGACAAATAAATGTAAACAGAAAAAGACATTACGGATCACAATATTAACCAAGCAAAATATAAATTGGGACAATAGAGAAATAAACAAGAAAAATAGAGTCTTGTTTAATGGACAAGGAGTCCCAATTTTAGCCTGAGTAGGACTCAGAAATCTCTGAGTATTTCTGTTGGGATACCAGAAATTTATGTGAACAGAGGTTGAAGGGTCTCTTAGGAGAGAACTCAAGCTGTGTCCACTGCAGGGGCTGAGATATGACTGGCCATGTCATGTGAAATGATAGGCCTCCTCTTGCTAAAAGCCTTTTTGCTTGCGATCTTAGGAGGCTCATAATTAGGGATAAAGAAACTAAGTACAATGAAAGTGACCTGAAAAGAAAATTGTAGTCACCAGAGGAAAATGTCATTCTTAGGACAGTGTGGTATCTATTATTGGAATTTGCCTTTTGGCCCATTTTTCTAAATCTAAGTCTCATGGAGAACATGGAAACTGTAATTTAAAACTTAAAGAATTACTTTTCTAAAAATGTGGCAAAAAAGTAAGGAATCAGCAGTATATCCTTAGGATCCCTATAACAGAGTATAATGCAAAAGATGGAGAGAGCTATCTATTCACCTTCTACTTTGGTGCATTTGGTACTATGTATTTTGATCGGCATTTTAGAAATATTACTCTGATAGCAGTGTGGCATGTGTAGGTCTGAAATTAGAGGGAATAGGCATTTTGAAGCTGTCACAGTGATTTAGAAGAGAAGTGCAATTTGGCACCAAAAGGGCTCTAGCATATTGTCATTGGTGCACAGTAAGAAACACAGGTGCTTAACAAATGAATCCACGATTGTATCCCATGGATGCCTGAAAGAGGAGCAGAGGACTTTCCTCTTATGGCCATGATGGAGTAACTAAGATCAGACTTCCCTTCCACTGTAAACCAGACAACTAGACAGAAAAATAAAAATAACTGTTTTCAAACACTGGACAACTGGCAGTGCAGGACGGTGATCCTTGAGAGAAGGGAAACAAAGTGAGCCCTACAGTTACTGCAGATTTCTGCTTGTAGGTGTTTTCTGGATCATGATTCAATGTAAGGGAACCCAAATCTTCCTGATTTGAGCAGATAGACATCAAAGAAAAGGATGATGAAGTAGTTACCACTTGCAGAAGATAATTTACAGAAAAAGGGCTCCAGGTATCTGCATGGTAGTTCCCCTAAGTCTGTTGCTGAATCCTAAGGTACCCAAGGCTAGGCAAAGAATGACCAGAGGATTCTAAGCTGAACAATTCCCATTTAGGGTGAAAATAAGTTAGAGTTCTGACCTTTCAGGATGGAGAGGACTTGTAAATATCCAGAATATTCCAGAAGAGACCCCCAAAAGCCTTGCCTTAGTAATAGGCTTAGTAAACTAGCCGTAAAGTCTATTTTAAATCTGTCATAACAATGCTTCAACCTTGAAAGGATCAAGCTGATTTATAAGCAACCACCTGCCTGCTAGAACAAAATTTAACATTCTTTAAAGGATGGCAACAAAATCCAGAACTTAACAGCATAACACTGACAATGTCTGGTATGCAATAAAAAATTAGTAGACAATCTAAGAATAATATAGTGACCCATAACCAGGAAAAAAATCAATCGTTAACAACAACATTGGAAATGACAGAGATGATGGAATTAGCAGAAGAAAAATTTAAAAGTTATTATGAATATGATAAAGGATTTAAAGAAAAAACTGAATATAATGATGATATAAATGAAAGTTTTTTTTTTTTAAAGAACCAAATGGAAATTGTAAAGATTAAAAATATAATATCAAAAATGAAATATTTGCTGAATGGGATTAACTGCATATTAAATACTACAGAAGAAAACACCAGTGAACTTCAAGGCATAAGTAATAGAAATGATCTAAATTGACCGAGAGAGGAAAAAAAAAAGACTGAAAAAAAATTAAGCAGAAACTTAATGATCTGTGGGCAATATGAAATTTAACATTCAAGTAATGAGAGTATCAGAAAGGAGTAGGGAGTAGACAGGAAAACATTTGAAAAAGTAATTGTCATAAAATGTTCCAAATTTGATGAACCCACAGACCAAAGAAACTCAATAAGCCTTAAATAGGATAAACACAGAGAAAACCACACCAAGACACATCATGATCAAATGCTAACAGCCAGTAATAAAGATATCTTACAAGCAGCCAGAATATAAAAACACATACATATAAGTGAACCCATATAAGAATATTCACAAACTTTTATTCAGAAACTAGTCAGAAGACAGTGGAGTGACAACTTTAAATAATCAACCCTATCAACTTAAATTCTATATCCAGTGAAAACAGCCTTCTAAAACAAAGGCAAAATAAAGGCTTTTTAAAAATAAACAAAAGCTAAAAGAATTTGTTGCTAGCACAAATATTAAGGAAAGTTTTTTAGGCTAGAGGAATATGAGGCCAGATGGGAACATAGATATACACAAAAGAATAAAGAATGCTAAAAAGAGTGAGTAAACATAAAATACTTTTTCTATTACTTTTAAATTTAGTTAAAAGATAATTGTCTCTTTATAGGATAAATGATACAACGTATTGTTGTAGTTTTAACAAATATAGAAGCATAATGTATGTAAGTAACAGCACAAAGAATGGGAGGAATTTCTGCCCTTTAATTGGAATATTTAAACTATGTACACTTTTATGTACTTTTTTTTAGATTAGAAAATAAAGTTTATTTGAAAAGTAGAGAAGAGAAAAAGGTAGATCCACCTGTCCAAGATTGGAGAGGAGGCCAGACGGCTTAAGGAACCTTTGGCCTATGTAATTATTTTTATGGTTGGATGTAAATCTACCATATGTTCTTTTTATCGTCTTTCTCTGGGTCATTACCAGGGAGAGTGAGAGCCAGGTAAAAGCCCAAACCTCACCTGGTTGAAACCTACTTTTGTAGTTAATTCTCACTTGTACTCTACATTCCTATAATAAAATAAAATGTAAAAAAATTTATGATCTTCAAATATTTTATTAACCAAATAAGATTAAAATCCTATAAATTTATCTGGAAAAAAATGCATCAAAGTGATTTTAAATTTAGATAAACATTAAACTTTAAAAAAAGCAAGATTTAACTATATGGTACCTATAGGAAGTTAACTTTAAATATAAACAAAATACATTAAAACTGAAATAATGCCAAAAGATATAACACGAAAACACTAATTAAAAGAAAGATAGAGTGGCTATATTAATATCAGACAAAGTAGATTACAGAAAAGAAATGTTATTAGGGATGTTCACAAAGATGAAAGGGTTATATCGTCAAGAAAATATAACAATCCTAAATATACCTAATAACAGAGCTTCAAAATATGAAGCAAAAACTGAAAGGAGAAACAGACAAATCCACAAGCATAATTGGCTATTTCAACAGTCCTCTTTTAGTCATTAATAAAACAAGTAGTCAGAAGACAGGGGAGCATAAGGAAGACCCAAACAACATTATCATCCAATTTGACCTTTTTGACATTTATTAAAAATGCCACCCAAGAACAGGAGAAATGTACATGGAACAAGATAGAGCACATACTGGGACATTTAAACATCTCAATATGTTTAAAAGAATTGAATTATACAGAGTGCATGTTCTAAACAAAACACAATTTAATTAGAAACCAATAACCAAATATGGTACCTGGAAGCGCTCTAAATATTTGAAATTCAAACAATGCAATTCTAAATAACCCATGGATCAAAGAAGAACTCACAAGGAAAATTAGAAGATATCTTGGAATAAATGCAAATGAACGTGGCATGTCAAAATTTGTGGAATGCAGGTAAAGCAGTGCCAAAAGAGTTATTTATAGCCTTAAAAGCTTATATTAGAAAGGAAGAGAGGTCTCATCTCAATTATCTAATTTCAACCAAAGAATCCAGAAAAAAAAAAAGCAAATTAAACCTAAGATAAGCATAAGTAGCAAAACTAAAGAGTGGAACTCAATAAATAAAAAATAAACAGCAGAGAAAAAAATCAATAAAACCAAAACCCGTTTAACTGAAAATAACAATATTGATAAAACCTGTAGCAGATTAATCAAGAATAAAAAAGCAAAGATAAAAATCACCTATATCATGAAAGAAAAAGGATATTGCTACAGATCCTACAGGCATTAAAGTATAAAAAGAAATTCTAACAAACGTTATACCAATAAATTCAATTTCGATGAAATGGACAAATCTTTTTGAAAGCCATAAACTAAAATGGACTGAATAAGATGTAGAAATTCTAAATTGTTCTATATGTTTATATAAGAAATATAATTTATTTATTAATTTATTTTTGAGTTGGGCTCTTACTCTATAGCCCAGGCTGGAGTGCAATGGCATGATCACAGCTCACTGCAGCCTCAACCTCCTGGCCTCTGGAAATCCTTCCTCCTCAGCCTCCTGAGTAGCTGGGACTACATGCATGTGCCACCACACCTGGCTAGTTTAAAAAAAAATTTTTTTTTTGGTAGAGATGAGATCTTGCTATGTTGCCTAGGCTAGTCTCAAACTCCTGGACTCAAGCAATCCTCCCACCTTGGAGAAATATAATTTTTTAATTTAAAATTTCCCACTAAGAAAACTCAAGAACTAGATGGCTTCAACAATAAATTCTGCCAAACACAATCCTACACACATTCAAAAAATAGAGGTGGAGGGAGCACCTCCTAACTCATTTTATTTAAGAGGCCTAACTCCTAACTCATTCATTAGGAGGCCAACATTATCTTGATAACAAAAATAGACACAGACATTATGAGAAAAGTAAACCATAAACCAATATCATTCATGAATCTAGAAGAAGGGCAGTGCCACCAGGTAGGCATGTCAGTCCCCAACAAAAGTCTAACGAGAAATTATGGCACTAGAAAGCTGGAGCTCACATGTGGATGTCTAGTGTAACAAGAGATGCATCCTCTGACAGTAAACGTGTCAATAAGCTAAAGTGAACTCCTGACATCTAGGTACTCCTAAATCTAACAGAGAGAGATTTTGAGGAAGTCTATAGCTCCTGCATGAATGGGTGAGAACAAGGGCTAGTGAAATTGTGGTTCCACATGCTAGTAAGAGCTGGAAAACTTGGGTTGCATTGACAGAATACCCATTTTATAATAAAAGGATGATTTCAAGGACTCTTAGGCACAAAATAACTTTGCATCCAAATATATACAGCAAAAGCTATTTGAAATGTAAGAATAAATAATCAGAAGTACAACTGTAGTGAGATATTTCAATATTATTCCTTCTACCTATTTTTATTCATAACTTGGTGAATCTTTTCTGTCTATACATTCAGCTATGATTTCAGCTCAGACAGCTTTGCTTTTTATTCTTTTTTTTTTTTTCTCTAAAGTCTTTGATTACTGCTTCTGTTACAGATATCCTATATTCATCTTTGGAAGTAAATACCATTACTTTTTCAGCTGGATTTTTTGTTGTTTTTCTTTTTCCATCCTCCATATATGCCTTTTTTTCCCATTACCTTATTCTTGCTTTTTGATTTTACCTAGGTGTTTTCAAAATTCTACCTATAAATCCCCCACATTAGTGATTCTTTTTAAACATTATTATTATTGTTATATTATCAGTTCTTTTTTTTATAAGCTTTTGTAATCTACCCTTCCACTCAAGCTAGAAACATGAGCATAATCTCTGATTTTATCTTACATATTCCCCCTAGCATATTTAATGCATCAAGTCCTGTAGCTTCAGTCTTTAAAAGATGCCTTGGCTGAGGCGGAAGGATCGCCTGAGCCCAGCAGGTCGAGGCTGCGGTGGCCGGGAGCAGCCACTGCCCTCCAGTCTGGGCGATAGAGTGAAACTCCAACTCAAAAAAAAAAAATGCCTTGGAACCTTCTTATCTCTATTCTCAAACTATTCCTCTTGTTTAGACTCTTATTATTTCTCTTTGGGATTATTACAAAAGCTTTCTAAATGATCTTGTGGACCCCAGATTTTAGGGCAATAGCGTGATTCCTTAGCTAACCTAAAGAATGCTGTAATTTCACCCTTATCTTCCCCTCCAGACACATCTCTTTCAAGCAATTAGTGTTCCTGAACTGGTCAAGCTTCCTCCCATTTTGTGATTTTGCATGTGTTGTGGAGACATTACTTGTTACATCCCCCTGGCAAGCTCTTACTCATCCCTCAGGATTCAGCTCAAATACCATATACACTGGGAATCCTTCTCTGACACTTGTCACCCTTTCCTGTTCTATGCTGGGTGGGATCCCCTGGCATCCCAAATTTCCCTCTATCATGGCACCCATCACACTACTGTAGCCCTCTCTTTGTTCATCCATCTTTCCCACCCCCAGATTGTGAATAGAAATTGTCTTACTCATCTTAATTTTCCTAGCACCTAGCACGAAGCCTAGTATAAGGTATTTTTATTGAATGGAACCCCTAGTGCAATGACCCTAATTCCAGTCCTAGACAAACAGCACCCATACCCCCACCCCTTGCTTAATGCTGCTTGAGTCTAACTCCTAGACTCTGTGAGGCAAGTAACAGAAAAGTCAGCTACCAAGGAAGTTGCATCTCCAGCTCCTGGCACAGGCCTTGGCACACCATGGGCACTCAACAAGTAGGTCTTGGGCTAGATTTGGCTACAATGTATTTCTCTGTTCCAAGATGGACCTGTGCATTGAAAAGGAAGCTGGAAGTCAATGATGAAAGGCTATTAAACTGCATCCAAATCAATCTCCATGAGGATTGTATGGATTTTATTATATATGGGGAAGTGAGAGGACTGCTGAATAGAAGAAACCCAACACTGCTGATTGGGTGGGTTATAATGACAAAAGACCTGGTGATTTAACAGGAAGGATTTTCTGTGGGGAATT
Source organism: Tarsius wallacei (assembly GCA_963574415.1). Classification (NCBI taxonomy): domain Eukaryota; kingdom Metazoa; phylum Chordata; class Mammalia; order Primates; family Tarsiidae; genus Tarsius; species Tarsius wallacei. The sequence continues at coordinate 7,204 of CAUYQG010183122.1, forward strand.
TCTGAAGTTGGCCAAATTCAGTGTGACAAGCAACAACATAGCAATCTCCTGCCCATTCGTGGAGGCATTCAGCAAATGGAAATCAGACTTCCGAGTGAAATCATGTCTGTGGGACAAATAACAGAGGATTGGGCTGCCTCCACCCCCCCTCACCTAAGACCCCAGATGCAGTGAGAAGTCAGAAAAGCAGCATGGTTGCTGCATAGTGCCTGCAAGTGGAGCCCACAGTCAAGAGGATATTTTGGATAGTTCCAGAGAAGAAGACTCAGTGCAGATGCCAATAGGATGTTGATGCTACCCTGTGTCACACAGCCCATGAATCCAGCTAGACCAGTGCATTGGCCTCTGCTAGGCCACCCCCGAGGATCTTTTAAAATAAGTAATTAAAAGATTTAAGGAATTATTGTTTAGGAGAGGGAAAGATAAATTGTAGCCAATACATCTTTTAGTTAGCTCCCCTGGTTTGTCTTAAGTCCTCCTTGCTAAAATCTTGCATTATGGAAGAAAGCATTTACTTTTCCTTGCCTTTCAGTTCAATTTTAATGTGACATTATTAAACTGAGCTCCTCGCTGTAGGCAACTGTTGTAAGGGTCAGGGATCCAGAGAAGGGTGAGACAGAGTTTCTGCCTCTATGGAGTTCTCAGAGTGTCAGGACGGTTGGAGGACAGAGGGAGAGTGCTGGGCTGGCCCAGAGTCTGAGCAAGCAGGACTTCCCGGAAGAGAAGGTAGAACCCAGGACAGGCAGAGAGCTCTCGTCAGGTGGTGTAGGAGCTGGACAGATCCCAAGGAGGCTGGAACCCTAAGGGAAGGTTACCAGAGCCAGTGGATGGGAGTGAAATATAGGGCAGCTCTGAGAGTAAGAAGCCGGCAGCCAGAAACGGGTTAAGTAGGACTGAGAAGTAGAGAGAAAGCAAAACCCTAAAAATAACCCACAACTGGCCATATCCGAAAACACTCAGAGAATTCAAGAAGCAGGAGGAAAAGGGCAGCTCCTGCAGCCTGTGGTTCCTGTAACCTCAGGCGGTGTTTCCACCCCAGATATCAAGAGCCCCTAGCATAGCTTCTGTCCCTGTGGTATGGAGAGACTGATGGTAACCAGCCAGGGTGAAAATGCTGTGTGAGCAAGAAGCTCAGGGTGCTATCCGAGGTGGTGCAGCAAGCGGCAGGTCAGGCTTCAAGGAAGAGATGCCATGTGACAGAAGCCTCCAGGAAGGGTCAGGGCCCCGGACTTGGCACATTCCCTAGAGAAACCATCCTCTCTAGCACCGGATACTTGAGTGACTGGCAGTTGTGCTTTCACTCCTTTCCTGAAATTCTGTCTTCACCAACTGTTCTGGGCTGGAACATTGAGATTCTGGGAGGCGGTGGGCCTATTGGAATGCATGGGAGGCAGCCTGCCTGCCATCTCTTCTTTCCTTGGGCTGTGTTCCCAGGGAAGGCGAGAACCTTCTTCTTCGTGTCTCCTCAGTGGAACATTTGAATTCCTCTGGGAAACCCCACTAATTCAAAACCCACTGATTCAGAATTTGTGATCATTTGAATAGAGACTTGGATGAACTTTCTCCTTGAACTATATGTGATGAAAGGATTTTTCTAATTGCATAAATAGAGTAAGACTTTATGAGTAATGATGGATTTAAAAGCCCTTTTTCAAAGACTTTAAGAGAAAATCTAAGTGAAAAGACAAAGTCCAACATGGAATTTCTCTTGTCTCCTTGAGCCAGATAATAATCTTTTCCAGGAACCCTGAGCGAGTCACAGGACATTGAGATTAACATCTCCTAAGAATTTGTATTTCAGCCACCAGCCCCACCCTTCTCATCTGTGTGACTGACCCGCCCATCCAGCCTGTCTCAGAGAGAAACCTGACATCAGCTCTGGTAAATGCTTGCATGCCCCGCCCATACCCAAAAGAAGTTTTAAAAAGTCCCTAATCTCAAGCTCTGGCCACCATGCTTTCTTTAAGCTTTGGCCTCCTCTCCATCTTGGAGAATTGGCTCCACCCTTTCTCTCTCTAATCTACTTTCTAAATAATCTATCTTTCCCAATCTAATTTCTGTGCAAGTCTTTGCATCTTACCTGGGGCACTGGCCCATTGGCATAACACTAAGGCACAGAAGAGATATGGGGTCTTCCAGCTCAATCACAGGTAGGTTTGGTTTGGGTCTTTCAACTCAATCACAGGTAGGTTTGGTTTCTAGCCTCTGCTTGCTTGAATACATACATCCTGCGATGGGGAACTCAACAATTCCCAAGATAACAGATTCCATCTTATGGCAAATCAATTAGATCTTAGGACTTTTTTTTAAAAAACAAGATCTCTCTATGTGGCCCCTAATTATTGGTCATATGTCTGGCCTGTGGAGCCACACAGAAAGACTTTGTGCCACAGGCTGCCCACTGGAGACCTAAGGACTCTCCAGGTCTTCTCTCTTCTGGTTATGCACACAGGAATGGATCTTGAGGTCTTAAGTCCCAGGGAGAGATTGTGGATTTTCTGGGTAGGAAATTATAGCAGGCTTCCCTCCTGAGGCGGTGGGAGGGCACAGGCTCTGGAACAGGGTGCTCTCACAACATGTGACTGCAGGGAACAGGAAACACACAGATGTGTTTACCTAGCACTTTTGCTCTCTCTTGCCCTCTTTCTTTTCTGGGTCTTCACTTTTTCCTTTCTTCATGCCCTTCTTTTTTTCCTTCTTTCTCTCTCTAATAGTGGGGGTTTTTTTTTCTGGTATTTTCTTTCTTTCTCTCTCTCATCTCTGCCTTTCAGTTTGTGGCATTCTCTTTATCTTCTATTCCATCTCTCTCTTTCTTTGTTTTTGGGCTTCATTCCATTTCTCCTGTTCTTTCTGCCTCCCTCCCTGTTTCTATGCACTTTCTCCCTATGTATGATCTATTCAGAGAAGAAATCATCTACATAACCGTGCTCTACTACAGCTAGTTGTGAGTTGATCTTCTTTTATTTGTTATCTTGAGTGCTTTTTGTGGGTCAGTGACCCCTTGAACTAGCATTCTATTCCCTGTTTTAGTGATGGTCTCTGCATCCATTTTGGGATAGATGAGAACAGGTAATTTCTGCAGCAGGCAAACAGGATACATGGGTGAACATCCTGATTCACAAATACAAAATGCTTTGCTTCAGGAATTATTTAAAAAGCCAGTGCATTTACAATGTGATTCAATTTACAAAGATTGGCTTCACATGCCACCTCTCTGTAACATCCCTCTTAAGGTATGGACTCAGTTAATATCTGAGTCCTTTAAAAAAAAGTTTGAAAGCTCGAGTCTTTATTCCTTTGGTGATTGAGGAAGCAAAATCTTTCTTTGAAGGCATATTTACATGGTGAGAAAAGCACAGATTTTTAATCCTGGCTCCTCAAAACCTCTGGATCCAGGAAGCTGTTTAGTCTTTCTGAGCCTCTGTTTTCTCATCCATAAAATGGGGACAATAAAACGACCTGCCAGGTCTGTTGTAAGAAATAAATGAATTGGCATTTGTAACTCATGACCTTTTAAGCTAGTAGGATTACTTGAGAGTTGAGAAACCAGTGTCTCTAGGGTCTTCCTTGACATTTTCCGACCACATTTAGCAAAACCATTAAGCTTTGGATACTGGATTTAGGAAGACCATGATCTTTTGTAATAATTCCCATCAGAAGAACCACCATCAATTCCTGGAATTCTTAAAAGAAAACTTGTTTGGAACTGGCAAGTGAGGAAACAGCTATAACATTTTGTTATTGTTAAAGTTTTGGTTAACAGGTATATTTGAATGATCTCTTTGGCAATAGGTATATTTGAAAGATCTCTTAGAGGCAATAGTTTGGCATGAATTTAAAATTTGGCAACAGTAAGGCTCTGTATCAAAAGGAAATCATATCCCATGATAGATCAGGGGAGACAAATTTCAACAATCAGTAAGAAATACTTGAATTAATTCATGCCAAAAATAGAAAAAGTGAAGAAGTGATTAAGCAGAGAAAAATCTGCAAGACTGCAGGGAGCCCACTGTGGAGAATGGGACTTTGGTTTAGATGGTGTGGTAGCTGTGAGGTGCTTTATCAGATTCTTCCCTGGTGGATGGAGCAGGATGTCAGATACTGTTCTCCTTTCTGTGGAACTCCATTTGTGAACTAAGAGAGGAAGAGGCCAGGAACTGGGTGGCAAGAGACAGCCAGAAGGCTTTAGAGGACCCTCCTAAAAGGAGTTCTCAGTCAGCAGTAAAGGAGATTGTAAGAGCTTTTGACCCCAAAGTGACTTTGAATCCAGACTCCATGGAGTGAGTGAAGTACTCAGATCAATACAAAGCATTTGACTCAGTTCTGGGAATAAATCCAGGTCAGATTGGTTTAAATAGTCACAGATACTAGTTAATGATTAGTAACAAAAGAACAGAATGGAAGCTAACAACTAATTTCATTCAATCCTACCCTGTATGTGCTAGCATTTTTTTTTTTTTTTGGAGGTTTGGTGCTGAAATCTGGGTTCGAGTGTTTTAAGAGACATATTTCAAATTGCTATTTCCACTCCCTCAATTTATATTCTCTTCTCAATCCCTGACAACTAAACCTCAGTCCCATCTCTCCAAGACTGCTATTGAAGGTCCCTAGTGACTGCCATGTTGCTAAATCCAGTGACCAGTTCCTGAGTTATCTTATTTGACCTATTAGCAATATTCAGAGCAGTTTACCACCACCTTATTTTTTGCATATTTTAAGCCTTTATTTTAAAAAAAAGTCAAACCTATAGAAAATGTGTAAGAATACTACAATGAACACCAGTATATCCTTCATCTAGCTCCTCCTATCGTGTAACATTCTGCCATATTTGTGTTAGCTCTATCCATCAAAATAGGCCTATTACTATTGTTGCTGAATCATTTAAGGATAAGTTGCAGGTATCATGGTCCTTCACCCCTAAATGCCCATGCATGGTCTCCTAAGTACACAGAAATGTATCATTAATCCAACACCGTCATCTAAAAGATAGCCCATATTCTAAATTTCTCCCATGTCTCAATAATTGACCTTTACAACAACAACAACGAAATTTCCAATCTAGGATCCAATTCGTGATCATGCATTGCATTTACTTGTCATGTTAATTTGATCTCCTTTCATCTGGAACTGTCACCATCTCAGCCTTTTTTTGTCTTCTACAATATTAACACTTTTGAAGAGGATAGCAGCTGTTTTGCAGAATATCTGATCTTTTCTCATGATTAGGTCCCGATTACCCATTTTGGGTAGGAATTCTATATAAGTCATGTTGTGTTCTTCTCAGCACATCATCTTTGATGATGTTCACTTTGATTAGGGTGGGATAGGTCAGGCTTCCCCCTGCTAGGGTATTTTTCCTCTTAGTATTTAGTAAGTAATGTGTGGGAGATACTCTGATCTGGATCACCCATGAACTTTTACCCAAAGATTTTTAGGTTTATTAATAATTTTTATCTGATCAATTATTGTAAAATGTTGAGTTTCTTACTCTCTCATTCCTTCTATACTTTTCAGTTGGCATTCTACCACAAGAAATACTTTTCCCTTCTCCCCCACTTTGTTTAGTTGTTTGTTTTGTGTCAGAATGATCTCATGGGTTATTGTTTAACTCAGTGAGTTCCAATCCATCACTGTTGTTATTCTTTTTCACTTTAAATTATCATAAATTTGGCGAACTGTTTTAGGTTGACTTCTGTGTCCTTTTTGGTGCACTAAGATACTGAATACACACGCAGACAATAACCTGACCATATATAAAGCTAGAACTCTAACACAAAATCTGTGGCAACTAGCCCAAGAAGCCAACAACCCATTAGCTACAGTAAACAGCTCAGAAAGCCAGTCTGCTACTTATAAGTCAGATTTCTAGGAAGTCAGACCACTGTCTCTAGCAACCAATACAAGAAGCCAAACAATCACCCCTCTAATAATCAGCCCAAAATGGCAAGGACTTGATCAATAACTGACAACTTCCCTAATTGTTATCTGATTCCAATTTAGGACCAACCTGAGAAAGCCTATTATGCCCCTCTAAGCCATCACTTAGGACACCTCACTTCTAGTTGGCCTCCCTCCAGCTCCACATGTCAATGGCCTCTAATCAGGGCATACCTGAAGCCTTTCCCTTCTTCCACCATACATAAGCCTTTTCCACTCCCCTGCCTGTGTTTATCTTTGCCCAAAGACAAGTGACAAGGACTGACTCCCTAAGCTCAAAAGAAATAGCCTTTGGTTGTTCTCATTTAGGTGGTCCTTGTTGATTTCCACGGCACCCCATCATTTTGCTTCTTGAACACTTTCTTAGTTTTTGTTACCAGAAGTTCCAGGCTCACCTTATATTCTCCCTGCCCCAAAAGGAATCAGTCTTTTCTCTACGGAGTCCAAATTCCAAATAGTGGGACTGGTATTTAGAAATCAATATATGGGCATTAGCTATCCTCATTGTTCCTGGGGTCACTATTTCTTTTAAGAAGAAGTTCTTCTCTAGAGGACTGCGACATGACACTCCCCAGTTATTGTACCTACTACATTCAACATGCCTTCACACTCTCCTCTGCTCTTATCCTTCTCTAATCAATCTCCAAGTGTTTAAGCACCCCAAGTTTCAGTCCTAAGCCTTCTCTATGATAAAAAAATTAATTAGTTTTAAAAAAATATGTCTTTACTGAACACCTGTGGCACAGTGGCAAGAACTCAGACTAGGTGATTAGAGTCTTGGGTTCAAGCCCAAGTATCTTACTGACCAAATGTATGGTAGAAAGAGGACAGCAGTTGCTTTATAGAATGTCTGATCTTTTCTCACGATTAGGTCCCAATTGTCTATTTGGGGCAATGTCTCTTGAGCAAAACCCTTATTTCATGTGTAAAAAGTCATAATAAATGAAATAATATATGTAAAAGTGCTTTGTAAACATTTAAGTGCTGCAAACAATAGTCATGACATTTAAGTGTGCTAAAATGTATCCATTTCATACATGTATCACTAGGATCAAATGAGTTAACACATGTTAGGAGTCTAGAACAGTGCCTGGCACGTAGTAGTAAATGCCATGTAGATGATGATGATGATGATGATGATTAATGTTATTACCACTGGTTATTTAGCTCATGTCCACTCTTTCCTCTAAGTAGTAGAAAGTCTAATCGCCCTGTCACTTTCAGATATAAATATAGTAGTTTGAAGATTCTTTCCCTTTTTCCCTTTGCCTGTTGATTTTGATTGGGGAGATGGTGATGTGATTCACTGGCTCCCATTGTGAGGACGTTTCTCTCTTTGTATCTCTTGCTCCCTCATATTAGCTTTTAATCCCATACAGACTCAACTCCACCCTGCACCTGATGATGACTTCAAGGTACCACGGTTATCCAGATTCCTCCTCCCCTAGCTCCAGCTTCCTTTGGATCTGACAACCCTCTCCTCTGGGGCCACAGATGCTTTCGTTTGATTTTTCCTCACCATGCTGGGGAAGCACAGAGCTCTGTGATGAAGGCTGGGAGCCCATCTGCCCAGGTGTTTTAGTCAGTCATTGGTGCTCCATTTCTTTGGTTGTGTTAGATCCTGAGCTCCTGAAGAGCTTTGTTGTCTCCCCAGCCTTGACCTTGAAAAGCCAGGTTATCATCACCCTCCTTTCCAAGCCTCCACCCCTATCATTTCAGCTGCAACCCCACCCTCACCAAGGCTTCAACGTAAATAGAAGAATGCCGCCCCTTTTTAGGGGCCAGCATCTAAGCTCCAGACATATCCCCTCCTACTCTCCATAGTCTCATCTGAGTCATCTATTTGGGGGAAGGAAAACATACTTATATCATCTTGTATTCTTCCCTACTATATGGTTTAAATTTATGTCTTCTGATGATCAAAACTAAACTTCTAGAATAAAAACCAAGTAAAAAATATACCTATAATCATTTTTCTTTCTTCAAAGCTCAGCTTTCAGATTGAAAACTTTAGCATTCAACATTTTCACTGTAGTTTTACAAATACATACTTAGAAGCTCACAAATTGAGAAATGAACTCTTTGTTCCAAGCTATACCCTCTCAGGGCAGCTGAATTAATGGAGGAGATGGTAATGGGTATAAGAAAACAAGAGAATTGTCACCTCCATTTCAAAATATTCCACTATATCATAAAACTATAGCAATTATTTTCTGCAACAGATTTTTTTGGGGGGACAACAGCCTCGACTTTTCAGGCTGCTCAATTGGGTCCAATCTGTATTCTCTTTTATCAGTTGGTATCAACCTAATCAACCCTACATCAGTCTTGATTTCTTCTGAGTGACTTCCTTGACTCTGGTGCACGCCTAGGATTGGGGGAAGAGAATGCCCTTAGCACCACACTTGAAACAGGCCTACCTTTTATATTTGATGTGAGAGGGAAGCCCCAAGTACCTATTTGTTGAGCAGAGACTTAAAGTGGACATAGACCAAAGAATGAACTTGGCCAACTAGGAAAGTCTTCTCAGAGGTGAGTTTAAAGTCAGGTCTTGGAAGAGGTAACAGACCTGTGCATGTGAAAGGCTGAAAAGAAGGAGATAGAGGATTGTTGCATGCATGGAGCCGAATATTCTGGGTTAGCAGGCACTTGGTTTTGCTGGAGGGAAGCTGTCAGACATTTGTGTTAGGCTACACAGTGTCGATAGGCTGAGGAACCACACCCAATGAAGACCTTTAATGCCAACCCGCATCAGGACTGGGTAGTATGTTTGGTGATCCAGGATAACTAAGAAATCCCCTGGGGATTTGGGACATCAGTGTGTACCCCGAAACCTAGTGCCCATGAATCAGTCTATCTGCAGGTTTCCACTGAGGCAGGGTGAAGTCTTAGGTGGTCTAGTGCTCTGGGCCTAGTTCAGGATCACCTTCATTTCTCACCTAGAGTCACACCAGGTGCTGCTGTCCTCTTTCACTCTGCTCCAGCCTCTCTTGTCCTCTTTTTTGTTCCTCTAATAAGCCCAGCTCGTTCCTGTTTCATATCCCTTCTAGCCATTCCTCTGACGAATTCTCTTCCTCTAGGTCTAAAATTCCTGGCTTCTTCTTACCCCCCTAGGCCTCAGCTCAAAGTTAACCACCTTTCCTCATCAGCCCTACTTTTAGCCTTATCTTCCCTCACATCACACTACACATCTCTGCCATGTTTTATTTTTACTGCCTGTTTCTAACTGAACTTACTGTATTTGTTTACATACTTATTGTTGGTCTCTCCTACGAGGTCAGTCCCACCAGGGAACTTACTGCCTTGCTCAACCCTGCACCCTTAGTCTTTGGAGTCATTCCAGCATCTATGAGGGGTTCAATAATACTTGTTGAATGTTGGATAAATTCCAAACCAATCCAATCCACTCCACTCTGTTGGCCAAAGATAATAAGACAGAGTTCCGCTCCACTTCCCTCCCGTCCCTGCAGCAAAAGAGATCCTCGGAGATAAAAAGGCTTTTAGCTGTGTGTAGTCTAGTCCAATGGTTTTTCAATTTGTTATTTAGCTGTGGAAGTTGTTTTTGTTATTTGGTTTTTCAAACGAAATCTTACACAAAAGGCTAATTTATAAAAGCAATAAAAGAAGAGCTACTAATGAGAGCCAGGTTTCTCACTGTTAGAGAAAGAAGGCACAGTGAGCAAGGGAAGAAGGCTAGAATGAACCCTGTGGCGCTGGATTACATCAGAGATGTCAGTGTCAACTCACAGTGGTTTGTTTGTATAAAAAAATAGGTATGTGAGTATACATGGGTTAGTGTATACCCACGTATTTTCTGTCCCCTGAGAGAGCCTAAAAGCAGTGATGCTTCAGCAGCAAAACTCACTCTCTCACTCTCTCTCTCTCTCTCTCTCTCTCTCTCTCTCTCAAGGCAGGAAGATCACTTGAGCCCAGGAGTTCAAGACCAGCCTGGGCAACATAGCAAGGCACCATCTCTACATAAGATCTTTAAAAATTAGCTGGATATGGTAATATGTACTTTTAGTCCCAACTATTCAGAAGGCTAAAATGGGAGGATCGCTTGAGCCCAGGAGATTGAGGATGTAGTGAGCTATGATTGCATCACTGCACTCCAGCCTGGGCAAGTAAGACCCTGAGTCTTAAAAAAAATTAAAAACACTTAATGCCCAGATCTTGGTTTTTATATACTGTTGTCCGATAAAAAGAACTAGGGCTCCTTGGAGAAATGGCTAATTCTAGGGCTTGGGCAAGAAAAGACAAGATGTCCCTGGGGTATCTTGTAGTAACATAAAGTGAATAAGTGCTAGAGAGAGAAAGAGGAAGGGAGGGAGGGGGAGAAAGAGACAGACATAGAGACAGAGGGAGACAAGGAGAGAATAAGAAAAATGATAGGAACATGTAAAAAAGACACAGAAGCCAAAGTTACGATAATATGAGATTATAACCCCCAAAATAAAATAAATGTCTTAGTCCACACTGATATAAATAAATATTGGACAAATGAATAGAGGAGAGAGACAAATTTCCCATACAGAAAAATTTCAAATAATGTATGTAGATTTTTGTACTTCCTTAAGGAGGTGAAGCATAACTCCCCACTCCTTAAGTATAAACTATGCCTAGTGACTTCATTCCAAAGAGCACATACAGCATGGAAGGGAGTAGGGGGAGCGTAGGAGGGGAGAGTAAATTTAAGTGGAGAAACCTGACAAACACTACCTCATCCAAGTGGTCAAAGTCAACGTCAGTAGTGATGTCATGTTGATAGTATGTACCCTTGACAGGATATGATGACAATGACACTTTAGCTCTGTGGTCTTCCTCCCCAAAAACTATAACCACAGTCTAATTATGAGGAAAACATCACAAATCCCAAAGAAGAACATTCTGCAAAATATATGGCCAGTGCTCCTTAAAACTGTCAAGGTCATCAAAAACAAGGAAAGTCTGAGAAATTTTCACAGGCAAGAGGAGCCTAAGGAGACGTGATGACTAAATGTAATGTGGTGTCTTGGATGGGATCCCAGATCAGAAAAAGAAAGTTAGGTAAAAACTAAGGTAATTTGCATAAAGTAGGGCTTTAGTTAATAATAATATGTCAATATTAGTTCATCAAATGTACCATACTCATTAAAGATGTTAATAAAGGGGAAACTGGGTGTAGGCTACATAGGAACTCTCTGTACTATCTTTGAAATGTTTCTGTAAATCTGAAACTGTTCTAAAATAAAAAGATTATTTTTTAAAAAAAGCTCACTTAACAATATTTTAAAATGTGTGAATTTTATTGGATAAAAATAATACCTCAATTTTTAAAAATGAAAAAAATTGAAAAACTTGAGCGATTTCCCCAACATAGCTTGTACGTGGTGAAGTTAGAATGAAAATTCAAGTTCTTTTATTTTGTATCTCATACTCCCTGCTATGGACTAACATGTTTCCCCCCCCCACCAAGTGCATATGTTGAAGCCCTAACCCTACAATGTGACTGGATTTGGAGATAGGTTTTGGAAAGCAGTTAAGGTTTGATGAGGTCATAAGAGTGGGACCCTAATCTGATAGGACTGGCAGCCTTATAAGAAGAGGAAGAGAGCCAGGCTCGGTGGCTCAGCCTGTAATCCTGCGCTTTGGGAGGCTGAGGTGAGTGGATTGCCTGAGCCCGCGGGTTCGAGACCCGCCTGGGCAACTTGGTGAGACCTCATCTCTACAATAAATTTTTAAAAAATCAGCCGGGTGTGGTAGCACGTGCCTGTAATTCCAGCTACTTGGAAGGCTGAGGTGGAAGGATCGCCGGAGCCCAGCAGGTAGAGGCTGCAGTGGCCGGGAGCGGCCACTGCACTCCAGTCTGGGTGACAGAGTGAGACTCTCACTCAAAAAAAAAAAAAAAAAAGAAGAGGAAGAGAGCAAGATCCTCCCACCCTGCCTGTACCCCTCCACACACGCGCATGCACAGACGAAAGGCCACGTGAGGACAAAGCAACCAACTGCAAGCCTGAAACCAGCTCTCAACAGAAACCAGATCCTGCTAGACCTGGATCTTGGACTTTCCAGGCCTCAGAACTGTAAATAAAGAAATTTGTGTTGCTTAAAGCCACCTTGTCTGTAGTATTTTGTAATAGTAGCTCAGGCAGATTAATACACTACCTTATAATTTCTTGAATATTATGTCCTAGTCACTGTTCTGAGAGATTTATAGGCATTTCATCTTCACAGTAACCACAATGGGTAGTTAAGTGATATTATTATCCCCAGTTTGCAAATGAGAAACCTGGGGTTTAGAAAAGGTAAATTTCCTGGAGTCCCACAGCTAGCAAGAGTCAGAGTTGTGGTTCTCACTCATAATTATTTGATGTTAAAGCCCAAGCTCTTACAATCACTTCCCAGGGCCTATTTGTGGAGGGTAGGAAGTTATGGTCCATCTCCTTGAGGACAGACTATCCACACTACTTATTTGGAATTCTTCTGCATGGGAGATTTGTCTCTTCTTCCCAATTTATTCAGTCACTTATTTATATGTGTATGGGCTGATGGATATTTATTTTATATTTTGGGCTATAATCCAATACTACTTTATTTTGTTGCTTAAGTAGTTTCAACTTTGGCTGCTGAGAGCTCCCTCAGTTGACTCTTGTGTCAATTTGACCCACCACTATCATTGTGTTTTTTGTTTGTTCTCTGTTTTTTGTTGTTGCTGTTGTTGTTTGAGCACTTTCTTACTTTCTGGCATTATAAGATACTCCAGAATCATCTTGCATATTTTCTGCCTAGTTCTAGAATCAACCATTTCTCCAAAGAATCCTGGTCTCTTTTATTAGAGAATAGTGTTAGAAATCAAGATCTGGCATTGTGTGGTCATTACTACTGTGTGTCCTCATTTCTAAGCCCTCTCAGCTGATAGAAAAAAAATGTGTGTTAATACCAATCCATGTAAATACACATATCTATGAATATTTTTGTATGTAACCATCTGTATCTATGTATTAAGCTAAACATGGGTTCATGCTTAAATCTCTAATACATTTTTTTTTTTTGAGTTGAAGTCTCACTCTGTCGCCCAGACTGGAGTGCGGTGGCACGCTCCCGGCCACTGCAGCCTCGACCTGCTGGGCTCCGGTGATCCTTCTGCCTCAGCCTTCCAAGTAGCTGGAACTACAGGCGCACACTATCACACCCGGTTAACTTTTTAATTATTGTAGAGATGAGGTCTCGCCAAGTTGTCCAGGCGGGTCTCGAACCCGCGGGCTCAGGCAATCCACTCACCTCAGCCTCCCAAAGCACGGGATTACAGGCTGAGCCCGGCTCAAATCTCTAATACATTATCCCATGAACCATTCTAGCCTCTCCCCTTGCTTATTTGCAACCTCCCACTCCAACAGTGAGAAACATGACTCCCAGCATCTGCCATTCACTTATTTAATTGTTCACTTCCTGTGTACATGCTTAGTGCTATCAGCATTGTTAACCCATACCCCATGGGAAACAACTTTATCAGCTAGAGTACAGTACTTATTCACAGTTTTTTCCTTTAGTTCTACCAACTTCACTCATTTCCAAAGTTACTTAGGTCAGGACTTTTCCCCCACCCTCTTTCATGAGGTTGTTTCAAACATTAGTAATATAGTTAGATCGCTTTGTCACAATCACCTAAAATATTTTTTATTTGCATATGTTTATGTTCACTCTTTTTACTGTAAAGTTCTATGGGATTTTTAAAATGCACCATGTCATGTATCTACCATTAGAGTATCATACAGAATAATTTTGCTACCCTAGAAACACTCCTGTGTTTCACCTATTTAAACTTCTCCCCCAATGTCTGGCAACCACTTATATTTTTACCCTTGCTATAGTCTTGCTTTTTCCAGAATGTCATCATATAATTGGAATCATATAGTATGTAGATACTTCAGAATGGCTTCTTTCGCTTAGTAATATACATTTTAAGATTTATTCAGATATTTTCATGGCTTGATAACTCAAATCATTTTATTGACAAATAGCATTCCATGGTAGGGCTGTTCCATGGTCTTTTTACCCACTCATCTACTAAAAAACATCTTGGTTGTTTTCAGGTTTTTGATGATTATGAATAAAACTGCTATAAACATCTGCATGCAAGTTTTAGTGTGGACATATGTTTTCAAGTCAGTAGGGGACATACCTGGGAGCATGACTGCTGGATGGTATGGTAAGACTATATGTATTTAGCTTTGTAAATCTTCCAAAGTGGTTGTTCCATTTTCCATCTCTACAGCCAAATAATGAGAATTCTGTTGCTCTGCATCCTCATCAGTAATTGGTATGGTCAGTGTTTTGGATTTAGCCATTCTAATAGATATGTAATTATACCTCGTTGCTGTTTTAATTTGCACATCTGCATTGTATTTGTCTTCTGTACATCTTCTTTGGTGAGGTGTTTGTTCAGATCTTGTGCCTATTTTTAATTGAGTTGTTTGTTTTCATATGGTTGTGTTTCAAGATTTTTTTGCTATTTTGGATACCAGTCATTTATCAGATATGTGTTTTTCAAATATTTTCTCCCAGTCTGTGGTTTGTCTTTTCATTCTTTTAACAGTGTTTTTCACAGAACAGAAGCTTTTAATTTTAATAAAGTCTAACTTATCAATTTTTAAATTTTATAGCTTACTCATGCTTTTGGTGTTATATCTAAAAACTTATCACCAAACCAAGGTCATAGATTTTTCTCCTGTTAATCAGTTTTGACAAATATATGCCAATGATTTATGGTTGAATTGTGCCTCCCAAAAAAATACGTTAGCAGGGTTGACTACTTCTGATGGCTCTCAGGGAGAATCTTTCCCCTGCCTCCCCACTAGCTTTTGGTGAAGAATGGCTATCCTTGGCATTCTTTGGCTTGTTGATGCATCACTCCAATTTCTGCCTCCATGTTTACATGGCATTCTCCTCTTTTCCTTGTGTCTAATTTTTCCTCTTCTTATAAAGATTTACCCTAATAACTTCATCTTAACTTGATTATGTCTGCAAAGATCCTATATCTAAAAGAGGTTACATTTGCAGGTACAGGGGGCGATCAGAAGTAGTCAACCCTGCTAATATTTTGATTTTGGACTTCCAGTCTCCAGAAATGTGAGATGATAAATTTATGTTGCTTCAAGTCAAAGTGGTACTCTGCTACAACCACCCTAAGAACCTAATATAGCATGTATAACCATCACCTCAACAAAGATATTGAATATTTCCATCACTTCAGAGAATTCCCTTATCCTCCATCCCAGTCTGTATCTCCCTTAAAGGTAGCCACTAACCTGGCTTCTGTCATCAAAGCTTAGTTCACCTGTTTTAGAACATCTTTTTTTAAAAAAAATTTTTAATTTTAGAGATGTGGGATACAATTCAGGGTTAGGTATACAAATGTTCATTATGCAGAAACACTTGTTGATGAATAGAACAACTTATAAACATAATAATACAGTATGTACATGAAGGATTTTTGGCAAGCTCCTTTTCACCCAACATAATGCTTTTCAGATTTATCCATGTTGTCTCACATATCAGCAGTTTCTTCTATTTATTGCTAAGTAGTATTTTTACTAATATATTACAATCTGTTTATCCATTCACCTATTGATGGACAATTGGGTGGTTTCCAGTTGGGAGTATTACTAATAAAGCTGTTATGAACATTCTCACACAAATCTTTTGTGAACATATGTTCAAATACTGAAGAGTAGAATTGCTGAATCATAGAGAACATGTATGTTTGACTTTATAAGAAACTATTTTCCAAAGTGTTTGTAACATTTACAGTCTCACCCTCACAATGTGTGAGAGTAAGAAATGCTCTGTGATCTCACCCAAATTTGATACTGTCTGTCATTTTTGGCCATTTCATTGTGGTTTTGATTCGGGTTATCTTGCTGACCAGTTATGCTGAACATCTTTTCATGTGCTTAGTGGCCATTCGTGTATCTTCTTTTATGATGAGTCTTTTGTTCATTTCTTATTGGATTGTTTAGTTTTTTGGTATTGAATTATAGGAATTCTTTATACATTTTGAATATAATTCCTTTACCAGAGTTATGCATTGCTGATATCTCTAGTCCACCGTGGTTTGCCTTTTCATTCTATTAATGTTGTCTTTTGAAGAATGGATGTTTTAGAGTTTGTGAAGTCTAGAATACCAGGTTTGTTTTTCTTTTATGGTTAGTGCTTTGTATCTTGTCTAAGAAAAATTGCTTGCCCTAAGAGGCAAAGATATTCTTTTCTGTTTTCTTCTAGAAGCTTTAAAAGTTTTAGCCTTTTAATTTTGGTTCATAATTCATCTGAAATTAATTTTTAAATGTCATATAATATGTAAATTGAGGTTTATTTTTCTCCATATGAATAGCCATCATTTGTTGAAAAGATTATCTTTTCAGAGAGGATTACTTTCGGTGACTCTAGTTGACTGCCAATATATGAGTCTTTTAATGGACTCACTATTCTGATCTACTGATATATGCATCTAACTTTATGGCATTACTACAGTATTATAATTACTACACTTTGTAGAAAGTGTTAAAATCAGGTAGAATAAATTTTCCAAATTTGTTCTTTTTTAAAAAATTGTTTTAGCTATGTCAGGCCCTTTGAATTTTCATGCACATTTTAGAATTGGTTTGGCAATTTCCACAAAAATTCTTGCTTTGATTTTCAATGACATGACATTAAATCTATAGATCAATTTGGGGAAAGTTGATGTCAAAAATATTAAGTCAATCCAGAAAATTCAATCCAGAAACATTAGTTCTAGGTGGGTATTTTTAAAAAGATTCCATAGGATTTTGTACATTGACAATCATGTCATCTTAAATGAAGACAATTTTATTTCTTCCTTTTGATTCTGGATGTGTTTTTATTTTTTCTTGCCTAATTGCTCTGGCTATTAATTCCACCACAATATTGAATAGAAGTGTTGAGAGTAAACATCCTTGTTCATGATCTTAAAAAGAAAATATTCAATCTTTCATCATTAAGTATGATGTTAGCTGCAAGATATTCTTAAATATCCTTTATCAGGCTGAGAAAGTTTTGCTTTTATTCTTAATTTGTGAGAGTTTGATTAAGCATGAAAGTTGACTTTTATCCATTTTTTCCTGCAACTATTGTAAAAATAATGATTTTTTTCATATTTAGCCTGTTATGGTAAATTACATCTATTGATTTGACAATGCAAGGTGAAATTTGATTCCAGGAATTAAATCCCACCTGGTCATGACTTATTATCATTCTTATGTATTGTTACATTTGATTTGCTACAATTTTGTTATAAATTTTTGCATCTATACTCAAGATGGAAATTGACCCTTAGTTTTTTTTTCTTTAATATCTCTCTTGTTTTGACATCAGAAAAAAAACTGCCTTCATAGAATGAGTTGGGAAATATTCTCCCATTTTATTTTTCTGAAAGTATTTATGTAGAATTGGTATTATACCTCTCTGAAATGTTTGCTATAATTCACCAGTGGGGGGGAAAAAATTCACCAGTGAAGCGATCTGGACCTGGAGTTTTCTTTGTGAGAAGGTTTTCACAATAGAAGTTTTTCTGATAGGACTGGTAGCCTTATAAGAAGAGGGAGAGAGCAAGATTCTCCCACCCTGCACCCCTCCACCTACACGCATGTAGAGAGGAAAGGACATGTGAGGACAAAGCATCCAATTGCAAGCCTGAAACCAGCTCTTACCAGAAACCAAATTCTGCTAGACCTGGATCTTGGAATTTCCAGCCCTCACAATTGTGAATAAAGAAATTTTTCACAATAGAAGGTTTTCTGATGGGACTGGTAACCTTATAAGAAGAGGAAGAGAGCAAGATCCTCCTATTTCAATTTCTTTAATAAATATAGATCTATTTGCAGTATCCATTTCTTCTTGAGTTAGGTTTGGTAGACTTAGCCTTTCAAGAAATTGGTATACTTCATTTACATTTTAGAATTTATTGGCATAAAATTGTTTATAATATTCCTTTACTATAATTTAAAAATCTGTAGACTCTGTGGTGATATCATCTCCATTATTTCTGATAGTGGTAATTTGTGTGGGGTTTTTTTCCTCTCTCTCTCTTTCCCTCTCTTAATTAACCTGCATAGAGGCTTAACAATTTTAGTGATCTTGTCAACAAATTTGCTCTTTGACACGTTGATTTTTCTCTATTGTTTTTTTCTTTTCTATTTTATTAATTTCTACTCTGACATTTTCATTATTTCTTTTTTCTGCTTTATTTGTTCTTGGTTTTCTAGATTCTTAGAGTAAAAGTTGATGTCATTGATTTGATATCTTTCTTTTTTTCTAATATAATGGTATAAAATTTCCTCTAAGTACTGCTTTAGCTACATCTGCATATTTTAAAATATTGTGTTTTTCTTTTCATTCAAGTCAAAATGCTTTCTAGTTAAACTTTTGATGACCCAAGTATTATTTAGAACTCTGTTATATAGTTTTCAAATATTTGGGAATTTTCTAAATTTTTTTCTGTTATTGATTTTTAACATAAATCCACCATGGTCATAAACATACTTTGTATAATTTGCATTATTTTAAATTTAATAAGACATATTTTATGACCAAGGCATAGTTTATGTTTTATCTTGGTAAATGTTCTGTGTATATTTGGAAAACATGTACATTTAGTTGTTGTTAGGTGAAATGTTCTATAAATATCAAATTGATCAAATTGGATGATAGAGTTGTTCAAGTCTTCTATTGATTTTATATGTACTTGCTCTATGAATTATTGAGAAAGAAGTATTGAAAGCATTGAATATAATTGTGGATTTATATATTTCTCTTTGTGGTTCTATTGGCTTTCACTTCATGTGTTTTGAAGATCTGTTATTTGGTTCATAAACACTCCAAATAATTATGTTCTCTTGATAATTGACCCCTTTATCATTATGAAATTATTTTTTTTATCCATGATAATGTTTAGCCAATATATAAATGGGGTTTTGGAGCTAGCCAATACTTGGGTATTGCTTTTTAAAGTCAATACAATTGTCTCTACCTATTAATTGGAGTGTCTGGGTCAATTATTTTTAATGTTATTATTGATATGATTGTGTTTAATTGTACCACCTTGCTATGTGTTTTATATTTGTCCCAGTTGTTCTTTGCTCTTTTTCTTCCTGTCTTTTTTTAGCTTGAGTATATTCTATGGCTTCATTTTAGCTACTTAACTGAATTATTAGCCATACTATTTGCTGGGTTATTTTAGAGGTTGCTTTAGAGTTTATAGTATACATCTTTTATTTACCATAGTCTAACTTTGAGCAATTATTCTTCATGTAGAGTATAAGAATCTTTTTTTTTTTTTTTTTTTTGGAGTTGGAGTCTCACTCTGTCACCCAGACTGGAGTGCAGTGGCTGCTCCTGGCCACCGCAGCCTCAACCTGCTGGACTCCGGCGATCCTTCCGCCTCAGCCTTCCAAGTAGCTGGAACTACAGGTGCGCGCTACCATGACCGGCTAATTTTCTGATTTATTGTAGAGATGAGGTCTCGCTTGCCCAGGCGGGTCTCGAACCCACGGGCTCAGGCAATCCACTCACCTCAGCCTCCCAAAGCGCGGGATTACAGGCTGAGCCACTGAGCCCGGCTAAGAATCTTAAATGTATACTTTGGTTTCTTACCTTACTAGCCTTTGTGCATTGTTATCATACATTTTACTTCTACATCTTAAAAAAAATTTTTTTTTAAAGATAGAGTCTCACTCTGTTGCCCCAGCTTGGAGTGCGGTGGCATCATCATAGTTCACTGCAACCTTGAACTCCCATGCTCAAGTGATCCTCCTGCCTCAGCCTCCTGAGTAGCTAGGACTACAGGCATGCACCATCATGCCCAGATAATTTTTTTAATAGAGAAAATATCTCACTATGTTGCCCAATCTAGTCTTCAACTCCTGGCCTCAAGCTATCTTGCTGCCTTGGCCTCTCAAAATGCTGGGATTACAGGCATGAGCCACCATGCCTGGCCTACATCTTTTATGTATCTCATAATATGTTGCTATCATGCTTTAAATAAATAATTTTAAAGATATTTAAATAATAATATTTACTTATATAATACCATTTCCTATGCTGCTCAATACTTTGTATAGATCAGATATCAGTAAACTTTTTCTGTAAAGGGTCAGATAATAAATATTTTAAGCATTGCATGTGGTTTGTTATAATTACTCAACTCTGCCATTGTAGCATAAAAGCATCCATAGACAATACCTAAATGAGTGAGCATGTCTATGTCTCAATAAAATTCTATTTACGAAAGGAGGCAACAGGTCAAATTTGGTCCACGGGCTATAGCTTGCTGATTCTGATATAGGTCTAGGTTTCCATCTGTCATACTTTTTTTCTACTTGGAGGACTTCCTTTTACATTTTTTATTTCTCCAATCTGTAGCTGATGAATTTTTTCAGCTTTTGTATGTCTAAAGAAGTATTTATTTTGCCTTAGCTTTGAAAATAAATTTTTCTTAGTAAAGAGTTCTAGAATGACAAATTTTTTTTCTTGCAATATTTTAAAGATTTTGAGCCACCGTTTTCTAGCTTGCATGGTTTTTGACAAGAAATCTTCTGTTATTGGTTGCCCTGTAGGTAATGTAGCCTTCTTTTCTGTTTACTTTGCAATTTTTATCTTTGTCACTGGTATAAAGCTATTTTATTATGATGTATGTTAGTGTAGTTTTTTTTTTTAAATTTTCTGGTTTTGGTTTTCATTGACCTCAAATCTGTGAATTTATCATTTGTATCAAATTTGAAACATTTGGTCACTATTTCTTCAAATATTTTTCTGTCTTCCCTCTCTTTTGAAGACAATTACACATATATTTGGCCACTTGATATTGTCACTGTTGTTCTGTCCTTTCTTTAAAAAATCATTTCTTCTGTGTGCTTTATTTTAGGTAGTTCCTATTGCTATATCTTCAAATTTACTACTTTTTTCTTTGGAAATGCCTAATCTGGAGTTAATCCCATTCATTATATTTTTTATCTCAGATATGATTTTTTTTCTACAGAAGTTTGGTTCAGGCCTTCCCAATATCTTCCACATCTCTACTTAATGCTCAGTCTTTTCTCTAGTTTCTTGAACATATGGAAGGCAGTCATAATAACTATTTTAATATGCTTGTCTATTATTTCTACATTTGTGTCATTTCTGAGTCAGTTTGATTGATTTTTCTCCTCATTATAGGTTTTATTTTTCTGTTCTTCTGAGTGCCTGATAAATTCCTTTTTTTAAAACTAGATTCCTGATATTGTTAATTTTACCTCTTTGGGTGCTGAATATTCTTATATTCCTAAGCTTTGTTTTGGGTGTTAATAATTACTTTAAAATCGATTGATATAGGGCTTCTGAGAAGATGGTTGCATAGCTCGTCAGAATGCATGAGTACCTGTGTGAGTGAGTGAGTGTATGGAGGAATTTGCTTGTGTATCTGTGTGTAAGTGGACATGTGAGTAACTGACTAATTGGGGACTTAGGAGCAAGTGGCCAGGGATCTCCTGGTGAAGTGGCTGGTGCTGTAGCTGCTTTGCTTAGACCCTAATGCTTCCTGAAGCACAGAAGCTGAGCGCCATTTTCTAAAATCAACAAAGATTTTCCCAGGAAGAAGCTGCCAGAGTGACTACTGTTCCCACCACTGCAGCACCAATCCAGACACTGGCAATGAGGCAGCACAGTGAGTAAGCCAGAGGTAGAGTCCCAAAGAAGTAGCAGGGAGAGGCCACCCCAAACCTGGACTCACTGTCACTGCTTCCAGCATCAGGCTAGGCTGCCAGGCCTCACCCCCAGGACCCAAGATCTGGAAACTGTGGTACTTGCTTAGAAGGGAGCTATCTTTCTTGACCCTGTTTGTGGCAGGAGCAACAGTCTGTAGAGAAACTGAGCAGAGACTCTAAAGCATGGGCAGATAAGTTCTCCAGGGTGGCCTCCATGGAAAAGCAGACCTGCATCTTAAGACCAGGGGTGATCTCTGCATTACTTTTGGGCTGCTTTCCATGAACTCAGAAAGCATCATCCCCAGTGCACAAGCCCTGGTGGGTAACAGCAAACACGAAGCCCCAGATGATGCACCCACCACCCCAGTCACAAACTGGATGCCATGGAAGTTGTGACCATGCTTGGAGAGGAAGGAAGGGGGAGAGAGCCTGGGAGATGTGGAGTCAAGTAACTTCCCCTACCTTCCCACAGGTGCACACCAGTTATCAATTGCAGGAAGCAGGTGGTGAAGATTCTAACATCTCAAGTTTCAACAGCAAAGAGGGAATCTGCAGTAACAGATCTGCAATTGCAGAACCCACCACAAGAGGGAACTCCCCACCTCTCAAAGAGATATACTAAAGCTAAGAAATCTCTACCAAGGTACCAATGGGTTTTTTGGGGTTTTGGTTTTTGTTTGTCTGTGTGTTTTCTCTCTTTTTTATTGTTTATCTCATTTGTTTGCTTTGTTGGTTGTTTGGATTTCTCTTTTCTTTTCTCTTTCTTTTACTCTCTTTTTATTTTTCTCTGTGCTTTTTTTCTCTTTCTTCTTTCCCTTTTTTTCTCTCCTTATTCCCTTTCTTTACTCTCTTATAACCTGTCTTGGACTCAGGGGCTACACAAGTATACCCATTGTAAGGTCATATTGTGTGAAGACAGAAAGCAAGTGCCAGCTGACCCATTCACTAGACAGCAAGCATTGTGACCCATCAGTAGGTTCTGAATCCTTGTGGCTACTCCCCTATCTCTTAGTAAGTGCTCAAAATTGTAAAGAGATATCACAATGCCCCACCCCCAGCCCTATTACATAATTGAACAAACCTGGAGTCCCAGCTCAGGTAAGGATAGAAGAAGGAGCAAATATCAGAAGCAATTGCTTCTTCATTTTCTACTGAGCAACAGAATTAAAAAGAAAGTTAAGAAAACTGCTACAAGTGCAGAAAAAAAAACCAAAAACAAAAAAAATCACTGGTAACACTTAGAGCCCCAACAAAGAGTCAGCAACTGAAAGAACAACTACTGGAGCACAAGCAATAGCTATCTCTGAGAACAATGGTACCCAGAAGGTACTTACAGAGATCAGAGGATTGTTGGATAGAATGAATAAAAATCAAGAAATGCAAGGGCCAAAACGAAATGAAATTGCAGTGGAGTTGGAGAGACTCAAGAAAGCATATTTAGAAATAACAGAAATGAAGAACTCCATCCAAGAAATAAATAACAAACTGATAAACATGGGGAGCAGAATTGACCAAGCAAAGGAAAGAATCTCAGAGCTGAAAAACCAAAATATGTAATTAACTCAATCTATTAAAAATATAGAAAAAAAAAACATAAGAAGAAAGAATAAATTCTCCAATGATGTGCAATTCTATCGAGAAGTCAAACCTACATCTGATCAGAATACCTGAAATAGAAAGAGAAAGAGAAGACATCTTAGAACAAACATTCCATGAAGTCATTCAAAAAAACTTTCATCATCTGGCCAGAGAGACAACTATACAAGCATAAGAGGTTCAAAGAATCCCTGCAAGACATCTTATGAGAAGACCAACCCTTAGATACATAGTTATTTGCCTACACAAAGTAGGTATAAAAGAAAAAAATCCTAAAGGGAGCAAGGGAAAGAGGTCAGACTACCTACCAAGGAAAACCAATTAGAATTGCTGCAGACTTATCTGTAGAAACACTACAGGCCAGAAGGGATTGGACCCCAATCTTTAATGTTCTCAAAGATAAGTAATTTCTTTTTTTTTTTTTTTTGAGTTGGGGTCTCACTCTGTCGCCCAGACTGTAGTGCAGTGGCACTCTCCCGGCCACTGCAGCCTCGACCTGCTGGACTCCGGTGATCCTTCCACCTCAGCCTTCCAAGTAGCTGGAACTACAGGCGCGCTACCACGCCTGGCTAATTTTTTAAAAAATTTATTGTAGAGTTAAGGTCTCGCCAAGTTGCCCAGGCGGGTCTCGAACCCGCAGGTTCAGGCAATCCACTCACCTCAGTCTCCTAAAGCGTGGGATTACAGGCTGAGCCACCAAGCCCAGCTAAGATAAATAATTTCAACCAAGAATTTCCTACCCAGCCAAGCTAAGCTTCATCAGTGATGGAGAATTAAAATCCTACCCAGAATTCCTAAAAGAATATGCTGCTTTTAGACCAGCTGTACAGGAGATGCTTAAGAAGGTGTTGTGCAGAGAAGAAAAAAGAAACAAACGAAATACCTTATACCTCATAAGATCACAAACACATAAGCAACAGAACACATAGTGCACCCACATAAATAAAAACACACATGTATATTAACACAAAAACTAAAAGAAAACAAAACAGCCTTATAAGAGCCTCATTGCAGGGACAAACTCTCACATTTCAATAATAAGCCTGAATGTGAAGGGACTAAATATACCACTGAAAAGACACAGAATGGCAAACCGGATTTTTTTTTTTTTTAAAAAAGAGACCCAATTATATGCTGCCTTCAGGAAATACATCTCATTACAAAAGACACTCACAGACTCAAAGTTAGAGGATAGAAGATAAATTTTCAGGTGAACAGATCACAAAAGAAGGCAGGAGTCATGATCTTAATATCAGACAAAACAACCTTTAAGCTATCAAAAATTTAAAAAGATACCGAATAACACTACATAATGATAAAAGGTTCAATAAATCAATAATAAATATCCATCCTAAACATATATGTACCCAACACAGGAGCACCAGCTTTTATAAAGCAGCTACTAAGTAAACTAAAAAGAGATATTGACTCTCACACTGTCATAGCTGGGGACTTTACAATCTTAGATAGATCATCAAGGCAAAAAATCAACAAAGAGATCCAGAACCTCAACTTGACGTTTGAACAAATGGACTTAATAGATACCTACCCAATAACCATGGAATATACATTCTACTCATCACCACATGGAACATATTCCAAAATTGGCCACATTCTTGGCCATAAATCAAGCATAAACAATTTTCATAAGATCAAAATACTGCCATACACCTTCTCAGACCACAGTGGAATAAAAAATAAATATCACCACCAAGAAAATTCCCCCAAACCCACAAAGATATGGACACTAAACAGCATGATGCTGAACAACACCTGGGTCAACACAGAAATCAAAACAGAAATTTAAAAATTCCTGGAGACAAATGAAAACAAGGAAACATCTTATCAAAACCTCTGGGATGCCATGAAAAAAGTACTAAGAGGGAAATTTATAGCTCTACAAACACACATCAAGAAAATAGAGCACAAGTTAATAACCTAACAAATCACCTAAAAGAGCTAGAAAAACAAGACCACCAAAGCCCTAACTTCAGCAGAAGAATCTAGATCCCCAGAGAAAAGCCCAAATATGGGACATAGAAGACAAAAATATAGAAAAAAATCAGTGAAACAAAAAGTTGGTTCTTTGAAAGGACAAATAAGATCAATGCACCCCCTAGCCAGAATAAGAGAGAGAAAGCCCAAATAAACACAATCAGAAATGTAAAAGATCAAGTCACAGCTAACCCCAAAGAAATACAAAAGATTATCAGAGATTACTATGCACGCTTGTATGGAAACAAACTTGAAAACCTAAATGAAGCAAAGAACTTTCTGACATCACACAATTTCCCAAGGTTGAACCATTATAAGAAAACTACCTCTAAAAAAAAACCCTGAACCAGATGGCTTTCCAGTGGAATTCTACAAAATATACAAGGAGGAGTTGATACCAATCCTACTGAAAGTATACCAGGCAATGGAGAAAGACCAGAACTCTCCCCAGATCATTTTGTGAAGCTAACATCACACTGATACCCAAACTGGGTAAAGATCCAACAAAGAAGAAGAACTACGGGCCAATATCCTTGATGAACATAGATGCAAAAATTTTCAACAAGATTCTAGTAAATCATATACAATAGCACATCTCAAAAATCATACACCATGACCAAGTGGGCTTCATTCCCCAGGAAACAGGGCTGATTCAACATCTGCAAGATCGTAAATGTAATTAAATATATTAATAGATGTAAAAACAAGAACCACATGATGTTACCAGATGCAGAAAAAGCTTTGATAAAATCCAGCATCCTAGCCGGGCTCGGTGGCTCAGCCTGTAATCCCGTGCTTTGGGAGGCTGAAGTGAGTTGATTGCCTGAGCCCGCGGGTTCGAGACCCACCTGGGCAACTTGGCGACACCTCATCTCTACAATAAATCAAAAATTAGCTGGGCGTGGTAGTTCCAGGTACTTGGAAGGCTGAGGCGGAAGGATCGCCTGAGCCCAGCAGGTCAAGGCTACGGTGGGCGGGAGAGGCCACTGCACTCCAGTCTGGGTGACAGAGTGAGACTCCAACTCAAAAAAAAAAAAAAAATCCAGTATCCCTTCTTGATAAAAACCCTTGAAGAACTTGGAATAGCGGGAACATATCTCAAAATAGTAAGAGCTATCTATGATAAACCCACAGTCAACATATGCTAAATGGACAGAAATTGGAAGCATTTCCCCTGAAAACTGGAACAAGACAAGACTGCCTGCTCTCACCTCTCCTGTTCAACTTAGTGTTGGAAGTCCTAGCTAAAGCAATCAGATACGATAAGGAAATCAGGGGTATCCAAGTGGGAAAAGAGGAAGTTAAGTTATCCCCCTTTGCTGACTATATGATCCTATATCTTGAAAATCCAAGAGGATCATCAAAAACCTCCTTGCACTGATAAAGGACTTTGGCAAAGTCTCAGGGTACAAAATAAATGAGCAAAAGACAGTTGCATTCCTATACATCAACAACAAATAGGCAGAGACCCAAATAAAAAGCACAATTCCATTCACAATAGCCACAAAAAAAAAAAGAAAAAAGAAATACCTTGTCATCTTCCTAACCAGAGAAGTCAAAGGCCTTTACAATGAAAACTACAAAACACTGCTCAAAGAAATCAAAGATGATACAAACAAATGGAAAAATATTCCATGCTCATGGATTGGAAGACTCAACATTGTTAAGATGTCCATCCTACCAAAGGCAATCTACAGATTCAATGCAATACCCATTAAATTACCAACATCATTCTTCTCAGACCTGGAAACAATACAGAAATTCATATGGAAACATAAATGACCAAGAATAGCCAAAACAATCCTTAGCAAAAGAAACAAAGCAGGAGGTATCACACTTCCAGACTTTAAACTTTAGTATAAGGCTACAATAATCAAAACAGCCTGGTATTGGTACAAGAATAGGCATACAGACCAGTGGAACAGTATAGATATTCTGGAATCAAAATCTCAATTTCTCAATCAACTCATCTTCAACAAATCCTCCACCAACAACCACTGGGAAGAGGAGAACCTATTCAGTAAATGGAGTTGGGAAAATTGACTGACCACATGCAGAAGATTGAAACAGGACCTCTACCTTTCACCATACACAAAAATCAACTCTAAATGGATCAAAGACCTAAACATAAAACCTCAAACTACAAGAATCATAGAAAACGCAGGAGACACCTTATGGAAATCGGAGTAGGCAACCAACTCCTGATCAAAACCCCAAATGCCCATGCCATAAGAGATAAGATAGACAAGTGGGACCTCATCAAACTGAAAAGCCTCTGCAAAGCAAAAAGAAACCATCAAGAGAGCGGGGAAACAGCCCACAGAATGGGGAAAATCTTTGCCAACTGTATATCTAACAAAGGCTTGACATCCAAGATCTGCAAAGGACAAAATTATATACTTCGCAGCAACTTGGATGTATTTAGAGTATAATACTCAGTGATCTATCACAGAAACAAAGAACTGAGTACCACATGTTCTCACTCCTAAGTGGACCCTGAACATTTATCTTAATACTATAAAAAGGGATCAGCAGTAGCGGTAAACTGCCTGGGAGGGGGTGGGTACATAACATCATTGAGGAAGCCCTGGCTGCTGATCTGAGAGAAAGGATCTGGAGGAATAAACTCTGTGATGAGAAGGAGATAGGCCCCTGTCCTGATTTGCTGCCAGGTCCCCTGGGGATAAGAGCCTTCCTGTGTAGCCCCCAGTTCCTCACTAGTGATGGCAATTCCAAGTCCCAGCTGTGTGGCCTCAGGGAAGTCCCTTTCCTCTCTCAGGTCTTTTGCCTTCTCCTCCATAAAAGGAAGAGACTCGTGGATGACCTTGACCTAGTCTACCCAGCCAAGACTGGGTGTCTTGGCTCACTCAGGGCCTGGTCTGGCAGAGGGCAGGCATTCTACAGTTCCAGAGGGAGGTCAGAGCCAGGCACCAGGACTGGCTGTGAAGATGACACTCATGGTCGCCCTCACATCATAGTGACCCCAGCGGGGCCTGCTTCTTTAGGGGGTGTTGGGCTCCATGGAGGGTTCCCCCTACCGTTTCCTTTGCTCTCTTTTTCCTTTCCTTCCCTTCCTCTTCCTCTCCTTCCCTTCCGTTTTCTTTTGCATCTCACTTATGCCTGCCTTTACCACAAATGATTCATGTCAAACCGCGTCTTGCCAGACCAGAAATGGTCCCAGCCTTGACCCTGACCTAAGCCAAGGTCTGAATCTGAAGCCTCAATTCCTAAACTCTGACTTAATCTTATTTTACTGTCATGGGCTGTATTGTGTTCCCCCTAATTCATACAGGGGGACCCAAAAAACCTGGAATTTACTTATAAAAAATTGTCTATTTATTCTTGCATCTTTAAACTTCTATTACCTTCAAAGTACTCTTTGTTGGATGCAATACATCTATTGAGATTCTTTATACACTTCTCAGAAAAAAAAATCGCTTGACACTTTTGGTTCTTGCTTTAAGCTTAGTTATCTAGGATTGGAGCAGCATTTAGTCTAGGGCTAATTTTTCCCACTACTGAAGCAAGACCCTACTTAGCACTCTAACTGATATCCTTTGATTTATAAACTATTCTACTCTGGCTATTGGGAATATGACCTATTCCCATTCTTGTGAGTTGCAGGCACTGTTAGCTCTAATCTTTTGAGTGATTTTGGGGGAGAGGGTCTCAGATAGTTTCTCACATGCATGTGCTGATGATCATTCTATTAGTTACTCAAGGGAAACTTCTGCAGATTTCTGAAGGTTTCCCTCTGCGCAGCTCTCCTCTTCAATACACTGCACTGGCAGTTCTAAATTCCTGTGTTTTTCTGGATCTCCAGTTCTGCCTCCTTAACTTGGGGATATTGCCAAATTCTTCCAGAGTTCTGTCTTCCTGTGTCATGGTCTGGAAACTTTCTTCAGGAGGTAAAGTGGATCAATCATAGGGCTATATTAGTTTCCTGTCAGCAAGGAATTAGTGTCCTTCTTTGCCTATGTCAATGTTTTAAGAGCCATTGTTTCACATACTTTGTCCAGCTTCTTAAAAAAAATTGTTTCAGATGGGATTAAATCCAGCCCCGTTATCTCATATTGATCAGAATTAGAAATCCCATCAATTCACTTTTTAAATATTTTTAAAAAGAAAAAATTTCTCTTTTGTTTTTTCCCACGTGGTATTTCCGGTGCCCTTTATTCCTTCCTGTAGAGCTTAATTTCAGTATGGTTTCATTTCTCTTCAACATGAAGAATTTTCTTTAGTATTTCTTCCTTAAAACAAAAACAATTTATCTTTTAAATTGACAAATACAAATTATATATATTTATGGTATATAACATGATGTTTGAAATATGTGTACATTGTGCAATGAGTAAATCAAAGAAATTAACATATGTGTTACCTTACATACTTATTAATCCTTATCAATTTTTTGTGATGAGCACACTTAGAATTTACTCTCAGAGCATTTTTCAAATATAAAATGATTGTTATTAACTATAGCACCATGATGTACAATAGATCTCTGAACTTGTGCCTCCTGTATAATTGAAACTTTGTATCCTTTGACCAGCAGCTCCACAATCCTCTCTACTCCATTCAGCCCCTGGTAATCACCATTCTAGTCTCTGTTTCAACGGGTTTGTCCTTTTCAGATTCCACATATAAATGAGATCATGTAGTATTTGTCTTTCTGTATCTGGCTTATTTCACTTAACATATCATCCTCTAGGCTCATTCACATTGTCACAACAGAATTTTCTTCTTTTTAAGGCTGTATAGTATTTATATTGCATTTGTAAAAACTCATTCATCAAACTTCAGTTATTCCATGCCTTGGCTATTGTAAATACTGCTGCAATGAAAATGGGACTACAAATATCTCTTTAACATACTGATTTCATTTTAGTTGGTTATATACCCAGGAGTAGGATTGCTGGATCATATAGTAGCTCTATTTTTATTTTTTAAAGGAATTTCCATACTGTTTTCCACAATGTCTATACTAGTTTACAATCCCACCAATAGTTTACAAGGTTCCCTTTTCTTTGCATCTTTGACAACACTTGTTATTTTTCACCTTTTTGATAATAGACAGGAGATAAGAGATAGTATCTCATTGTGGTCTTAATTTGCATTATCCTGATGGGTAGTGATTTTGAGCATTTTTCTTATCTGCTTGTTGCTCATTTGTATGTCTTCTTTCAATAAGTAAACATTTAAGTTCTTTGTTCATTTTTAAATTATGTGTTTATTTTCTTGCTATTGGACTATTTGAGTTCCTTACATATTTTGAATTTTAACTCTTTATCAGTTGTATGTATTTACAAATATTTTCTCTCATTCTGGAGATTGTCTCTTCACTCTGTTGATTATTTCCTTTGCTATGCAGAAACTTTTTGGATTAATATAATCCCATTTGTCTATTTTTGCTTTTATCTTCTGTGCTTCTGGGGTTATATTTTAAAATATTTGACCAAAGCAATATAATGGAGTTTTCCACCTTTTTCTTCTAGCAATTTCACAGTTCCAGGTCTTATGCTTAAGCCTTTAGTCCATTTTGATTTACTTTTTTATATGGAGTGAAATAAGCATCCAGTTTTATTCTTCTGCATGTGGATATCCAGTTTTCCAAAGACCATTTATTGAAAAGATTGTTCTTTCTGTTTTTTTTTTTTTTTAGTTGGAGTCTCACTCTGTCGCCCAGACTGGAGTGCAGTGGCCGCTCCCGGCCACCACAGCCTCGACCTGCTGGGCTCTGGCGATCCTTCCGCCTCAGTCTTCCAAGTAGCTGGAACTACAGGTGCGCGCTACCACGCCCGGCTAATTTTTGATTTATTGTAGAGATGTCTCGCCAAGTTGCCCAGGCAGGTTTCGAACCCGCAGGCTCAGGCAATTCACTCACCTCAGCCTCCCAAAGCACGGGATTACAGGCTGAGCCACCGAGCCCAGCTTGTTCTTTCTGTTTTATATGTTCTTGGTATCTTTGTTAAAAATCAATTGCTCATAAATGCGTGGACTTATTTCTGGGCTATGAAACCATTGGTCTATATATCTGTTTTTATGCCAGTATTATGCTGTTTAGATTACTATAAATTTGTAACATATTTTGCAGTCACTTAGTGTGATGCCTCCAACTTTGTTATTTAGCTCTTCAGGGTCTTTTATGGTTCAGTGAATTTTGTGGTTCTGTGAATTCAGTTTGCAAGTATTTTGTTCAAGTACACCATATGAATTTTAGAAATTTTAATTCCATTTTTGTGGGGAAGTAACTTTGAAATTTTGATAGGGATTACATTAAATCTTCAGATAATTTTGGGTAGTGTGGACATTTTGCCAATATTATTTCTTCCAATCCACGAACATGGAATATCTTTCCATTTATTTG
Source organism: Tarsius wallacei (assembly GCA_963574415.1). Taxonomy (NCBI): domain Eukaryota; kingdom Metazoa; phylum Chordata; class Mammalia; order Primates; family Tarsiidae; genus Tarsius; species Tarsius wallacei. The sequence continues at coordinate 38,833 of CAUYQG010183122.1, forward strand.
TGCCTTCTTCAATTTCTTTCATCAATGTTTTATAGTTTTCAGTGTACAGATCTTTCACCTCCTTGGTTAAATTTATCCCTAGGAATTTTATTCTATGATTTTGTAGCTATTTTAAATGTGATTGTTTTCTTGTTCTCTTTTTTAGATAGTTTGCTGTAGTGTATAGAAATGCTCCTGATTTTTGTATGTTGATGTTGTATTCTGTAACTTTGCTGAATTTCCTGTTAGTTCTAACAGTGTTTGATTGCATCTTTAGGGTTTTCTATATATAAGATCATGTCATTTGAAAAGAGGAACACTGTAATGTATTTTTTCCAATTTGGATGCTTTTTATTTCTCATTTAATTGCCCTGGCTAGTACTTCCAGTACCATGATGCCTAGAAGTGATAAGAGTGTACATTCCTGTCGTGTTCCTGATTGTAGAGGAAAAGTTTTCACCATTGATGTTAGCTGTTGACTTGTCATATATGGCCTTTATTGTGTGGAGGTACATTATTTTTATATCTAATTGGTTGAGACTGAATTTTGTCAAATGCTTTTTCTCCATCTATTGAGATTATCTTGAGAGTTTTGTCCTTCATTCTGTCAATGTGGGGTACCACATGTATTGATTTGCATATGATGAACCATCTTTGCATCCTAGGGATGAATCCCACTTGATTATGGTGATTGGTACTTTTACTGTGCTGTTGAACTTGGTTTGCTGGTATTTTATTAAAGATTTTTTAGAATTCAGCAGTGAAGCCATCAGATCCTTGCATCAGATCCAGATGTTAGGCCTTTTTTGTTACTGATTCAGTCTCCTTACTCATTATTGTTCCATTCAGATTTTTCTATATCTTCATGATTCAATTTTAGTCAGTTGTATGTTTCTAGGAACTTTTCCATTTCTTCTAGGTTATCCAATTTGTTGGTATATAATTATTCATAGTAGTCTTTTATGTGGTATCAGTTGTAACGTCTCCTCTTTCATTTCTGGTTTTGAGTCTTCTCTCTCTTTTTCTTAGTCTAGCTAAGTTTATCTTTTCAAAGACTAACTCTTTATTTCATTGATCTTTTCTATTGTCTCTTTAGTCTCTATTTTATTTATTTCTGCTCTGATCTTTATTATTTCTTTTCCTCTACTAACTTTGGATTGTTTATTACTTTTCTGGTTCCTTAAATGTAATATTAGGTTGTTTATTTGATATTTTTCTTTTTTTTTATGTAGGTATTTACTGCTATAAGTTTCCATTTTAGAACTGTTTTTGCTGCATCCCATAAGTTTTGGTTTATTATGTTTCAATTTTCATTTGTTTCAAGATGTTTTTTATTTTCCCTTTAATTTCTTTTTTGGTCCATTGGTTGTTCAGGAGTAAGTTGCTTAATTTTCATATACTCATGAATTTTTAAAAATCCCGCCCATTATTGATTTCTAGTCTCATCTAAAAATACTTATTATAATTTTTTAATTATAAAGATATGGGGTACAATTTAGGGTTAGATATACAAACGTTGATTACTGCAGGTACCCTTGTTGATAAGGTGTGTCCCTCCATCCCCTAGCAGTTTCCCTCAACTGCCACTCCCACTCCTCCTCCCCTAGCAGTTTCCCACTACTGTCAATCCCTTTCTTATAGTATTATGATAATTGCTCAAGGTCCTCTTATGAGTGAGAATATATCGTACTATGTTATTTGTTTCGGTGATCGATCACTGAGTATGATTACCTCTAAATCCAACCAAGTTGCTGCAAAGTCCATGTTTGTCTTTCTTTATGGCTGCATAATATTCCATTGTGCATATGTACCACATTTTTTTATCCAGTCCAGCTTCGATGGGCAGTATAGTTGGTTCCATGTTTTTCCTATTGTGAATAGAGCTGCAACAAACATACGTGTGCAGGTATCTTTTTTGTAGAATGATTTGCATTCCTCCAGGTATATTCCCAATAGGAAAATTGCTGGATCATATGGAAGGTCAATTTCCAGTTCAGAAATAGCCGCACTGTCTTCCAAAGAGGTTGCACTAGTTTGCACTCCCACCAGTAGTGTAGAAGCGTTCCTTTTTCTCCACATCCTCACCAGCATCTGTTGTTTGTTGTTTTATTAATGATGGCCATTCTTACTGCGGTTAGGTGGCATCTCAATGTGGATTTGATTTGCATTTCTCTGATGATTTAGTGAGACTGAGCACTTTTTCATGTGTCTGTTGGCTGCCCATATATCTTCTTTTGAGAAGTGTCTGTTCATGTCTTTTGCCCACTTTTTAATGGGGCTGTTGTTTGTTTGTTTTTTTTCTGATTGGCACATTTGAGTTCCTTGTAGATCTTAGATGTTAGATCTTTGTCAGATATTCAGTTGGCAAATATTTTTTCCCTTGCTGTGGGCTGTCTCCCTGCTTTTTTTATGGTTTCTTTTGCTTTGCAGAAACTCGTCAGTTTGATGAGGTCCCACTTGTCTATCTTATTTCTTATGGTATGGGTACTTAGGGTTCTGATCAGGAATTGGCTGCCAGTTCCAATTTTCATAAGCGTGTCTCCTGCATTATCTAAGATTCTTATAGCTTGAGGTTTTACATTTAGGTCTTTGATATATTTAGAGTTAATTTTTCTGTATGGTGATAGGTAGGGGTCCTGTTTCAATCTTCTGCATGTGATCAGCCAGTTTTCCCAGCACCATTTACTGAATAGGTTCTCCTCTCCCCAGTGGTTATTGTTAGAGGCTTTGTCAAAGATGAGTTGGTTGAGAAGTTGAAATTTTGCTTCCAGAATCTCTATCCTGTTCCATTTGTCTGTATTCCTGTTCTTGACCAATGTCAAGTTGTTTTGATTACTGTAGCCTTATAGTAAAGTTTAAAGTCTGGAAGTGTGATACCTCCTGCTTTGTTTCTTTTGCCAAGGATTGTTTTGGTTATTCATGGTCATTTACATTTCCATATGAATTTCTGTATTAACATTTCCAGATCTGAGAAGAATGATGTTGGTAAGTTAATGGGTATTGTGTTGAATCAGTAGATTGCCTTTGGTGGATGGATATTTTAACAATGTTGATTCTTCCTATCCATGAGCATGGAATATTCTTCCATTTGTTTGTGTCTTCTTGGATTTCTTTGAGCAGTGTTTTGTAGTTCTCATTGTAAAGGTCTTTCACTTCTCTGGTTAAGAAGATACCGAGGTATTTCATTTTTTGTGTGTGGCTATTGTGAATGGGATTGTGTTTTTAATTTGGGTCTCTGCCTGCTTGTTGTTGGTGTATAGGTATGCAACTGTCTTTTGCACATTTATTTTGTACCTTGAGACTTTGCCAAAGTCCTTTATCAGTGCAAGCAGTTTACTGACAAATTCTGTTGGATTTTCGAGGTACAGGACCATATCATCAGCAAAGAGGGATAACTTAGCTTCTTCTTTTCCTATTTGAATACCCCTGATTTCCTTCTCTTGTCTAATTGCCCTAGCTAGGACTTCCAACACAATGTTGAACAAGAAGGATGAGAGTGGGCAGCCTTGTCTTGTCCCAGTTTTGAGGGGAAGTGTTTCCAGTTTCTGTCCATTTAGCAATATGTTAGCTGTGAGTTTATCAGAAATGACACTTACTATTTTGAGGTATTTTCCTTTTATACCTAGGTTTTTTAGGGTTTTTATCAAGAAGGGATGCTGGATTTTATCAAAAGCTTCTTTTGACATCTAATGATATAATCATGTGGTTCTTGTTTTTACATCTTTTGATATATATAATTACATTTATGGTCTTGCAAATGTTGAACCAGTCCTGCATCTTGGGGATGAAACCTAGTTGGTCATGGTGGATGATTTTTGAGATGTGTTTTTGTATCTGATATGCTAAAATCTTGTTGAGGATTTTTGCATTTATGTTCATAAGGGATATTAACCTGTAGTTCTCTTTTATTGTTGGATCTTTGCCCAATCTGGGTATCATTGTGATGTTAGCTTTGTAAAATTATTTGGGGAGAATTCCATCTTTCTCAATTGCCTGGAATACTTTCAATAGGATTGGTATCAGCTCCTCCTTGTACATTTTATAGAATTCTGCTGGAAAGCCATCCAGTCCAGGGCTTTTTTTGTAGATAGTTTTTGAATGACGAAGTCAATTTCCTGGGTTGTGTTTGGTCTATGTAGTGTCTCAATGTCTTCTTGTTTCAACCTGGGGAGGTTGTGTGATGTCAGAAAGTTCTCCATTTCATATAGGTTATCAAGTTTGTTTCCATACAGGAGTATATAATAATCTCTGATAATCTTTGTATTTCTTCAGGGTCAGTTGTGATTTCTTTTGTATTTCTGATTGTGTTTACTTGGCTTTTTCTCTCTTTTTCTTGGTCATTCTGGCTAGGAGTCCATCAATCTTTTTAATTCTTTCAAAGAACCAGCTTTTTGTTTTGTTGATGTTTTCTATTATATTTTTGTCTTCTATGTCCTGTATTCATGCTCTTATTTTGGTGATTTGAATTCTTTTGCTAAAGTTGGGGTTTTGGTGGTCTTCTCTTTCCACCTCCCTTAGGTGATTTGTTAGGCTCTCAACTTGTGATCTTTCTGTTTTCTTGATATGTTCTCATAGAGATATAAGTTTCCCTCTTAGAACTGTTTTCATGGCATCCCAGAGGTTTCGGTAAGATGTTTCTTCATTTTCTTTTCTTTTTTTTTTTTTGAGTTGGAGTCTGACTCTGTCACCCAGACTGGAGTGCAGTGGCCACTCCCGGCCACTGCAGCCTCGACCTGCTGGGCTCCGGCAATCCTTCCGCCTCAGCCTTCCAAGTAGCTGGAACTACAGGCGCGCGCTACCACGCCCGGCTAATTTTTTGATTTATTGTAGAGATGAGGTCTCGCTTGCCCAGG
>CAUYQG010183123.1:0-40310 GCA_963574415.1 Tarsius wallacei
CCACGCCCGGTTAATTTTTTGATTTATTGTAGAGATGAGGTCTCGCTTGCCCAGGCGGGTCTCAAACCCGCGGGCTCAGGGAATCCACTCACCTCAGCCTCCCAAAGGCACGGGATTACAGGCTGAGCCACCGAGCCCGGCTAGAACTGTTTTTAACATACAAATGAACATCTTGAAACTTTCAGCTTCCTGGGAAGACATAAAATAGATACTGTATTTCCCACAAATTTCTTTCCATCCTTTATCTACACTTTGATAATTCCTTTTTGTCCTCCTAACTGTGGCTGTTACCAAAGAAGGGCTAGGCTAATATACTGCCTAATCAAGTCGGGCACAGTGGTTCACGCCTGTAATTCCAGTACTTTGGGAGGAAGAGTTGAGAGGATTGTCTGTGCCCAGGGGTTTGAGACCAGTCTGGGCAATTTCACTAAACATCGTCTCCAAAATAAAGAAAGAAAATTACGCTGGGCATGGTGGCGCAGGCCTGTGGTTCCAGCTACTTGGAAGGCTGAGGCAGAAAGATCACCTGAGCCTAGGAGGTCGAGGCTGCAGTGGCCTTCAGTGTGCTGCTGCACTCCAGCCTGGGTATCAGAGTGAGACTCTGACTCAAAAAAAAAAAAAAAAAAAAAACCCAACAAAAAAACTGTCTAATCAGTATAGAATATTTTATTGTAAAATAAATTTTACTGCAAATTTCTTTTGTAGATTAATGTGACCTAAACTCACAAGGTTTATATCCAAATTACTTCCCTGACCCTGAAATTTTTCTTCCAGCAGTTACTTCAGAATCGTTTTTAAAAATAAAGTTGTATGAAAACTGCTATACGAGAATGACCAAATTCTTGGAAGATACATGCAGAAATATTTAGAAGTAAAGTCCCACCCACTATGTATGCCACATATTTCTAAATAACAGCAAAATACACAAACACTCTTAGCGTACTCAGAGGCTCTTAAACTGAAGTCCAAAAGCCAACATTATGGAATCCAGAATTTTAAATGCATGCAGACAGGATTTTGTAAAGAGAAAGGGGGGAGATTTCATCTGAGTCTCAAGTACGAGTATTCCTAACTCCTAAAAAGTCAAGAGTCACCCACCCTAGATGGATAGTGATTAAGTTCCTACAACGTGATTTTTATCTACTCGACTTAAAAATAGGGCCAAAAAAAAGGGGCAAAGCTAGCATAAAAACCAGATTTGGAGAACGGAAGAATTAAAGACAACTTCAGCTATTTATAGTTTTGCAAACTGACTGTCTGCAGCCTTCTGTTATTTTTCTCTTCTATAATTACCTCCACTAAGAAATCTAAGGTTTCAATACAGCACATGTTTCTTTCCAACCCCAAGCTCTACTTCTAAATTCCCAAAGGATACACAAACACGGATCTGAATTCTCTGTCACCTGAAACTCAACAGGACATTTTGATACTGTATCCAAGTGAGCCCAGGATAGTCCCAACTTAATATCAGTTATACTGGTATAACTAATAAATAGCACCCTTTCCCTCTTACAATACCCTAATTTGGATTATACACAACATGGTTACTATCTAAAATAAAAGTTACCTCCCTGGCTGTTCCCCATTTCTGACCAACTTTCCCTTTCAGATAATAATTAATGAGTTACTCATTTAAATTTAGTTCATTGTTTCTTCTCTGCATTATTCCCTCCTTTTACTCAATTATTACATTATTTCTTCAATACATCTTAAGTTATTTCTTATGTTTCTTTACCCTGCTACTACCCTAGGTCACAGGTTCATCAAATCATACCTAGATTACTACAACTATCATACTAACACCTAGATTACAACAACTACCACTCCAAGTATTCTGATTTGTTTCCCTTCCAATTTGTTTGACATGCTGTTGCCAGATGAATCTTTCTAAATATGATATCACTATGATATACTACCCTATTCAGCAATAATATAACGAATTCCCAACATATGAACCTGTGACCTAGGACAGTAGCAGGGTAAAGAAACATAAGAAATAACTTAAGACGTATTGAAGAAATAATGTAATAATTAAGATAAATTAGACAAACACACCCTTGGAACGGAACTTGTTTGTATGTTGGGGACTTCGTGTACATTACTACTTAAAGTCCCTGTAGGTACTAAAATTAGTTTAGTAGCTTACACCAAATTTTGCATTTTCCCCCAATGAAATAGAAAGGAAAACACCACAATATATCAGAGTAGAAGTGTGCTGACTTAAGAAACTTTTTTTTCACTCACACACAGAGGAAGAGAAGGAGGGAGAGAGGGAGGAAAGGAGGGAGGAAGAAGCAAAGTGTACTGGATGTGTTGTAAGTTGCATTTTTGCTAAGGTTCAGAGTGAAAGTCTGAAAAATACTGAGGCTCAGAACTGAACATCCTACTTAACAATCAAGTCAATAAATTCTCTCTCATCTGTAAGTATCCATACAAATCCTGTGTTTTAGCAAAACTAAGAAATCCAAATACATGTTAATTCTTGCTTCCAAAGCCCTTTCTGTTTCCTGAAATATTATTCTTTTTAGCCCTGAAAATCAAAATGCAATTCCCCAGCTACATTTCCTACATTAAGCCTTAAATCACAACCATCTAGTCCAGAATCATCTCAAATTTCCCTGAACTAGAATTACCAGAGTTTATATTCTAGCAATGAGTTTCCTGTAAATAAATTCTCCAAATTTAAAAATGGTCATCATTTACTGAGGACTTAGCATTTGCCAATTACTACACTAAATACTTCACATACTTAATCTTCAATTCACAACATTCATAACAAAATGGATGTTACTGCCCCTATTTAATACAACAAAGGCTCAGAGGAATGCAGGGAATTGCCAAAGCTAAACAGGTAAGAGCTAGGACCTAGGACTGTCTGGCCTAATGTCCTCCCAAAGGGCAAGTCATATTGTAATCTATTTTATATCCCTGTCAATTCAATGCACCATTCATATTACTAAAAATACAGAAACTCTTGATATATATATATATTTTTTAGTTGGCATGCTCCCGGCCATCCCAGCGTCCACCTGCCGGGCTTATGGCAATCCTTCTGCCTCAGACTTCCAAGTAGCCGGAGCTCCAGGCACGCACTACCATGCCCAGCTAATTTTTGTTTGTTTGTTATAGAGAGGTGGTCTCACCAAGTTGCCCGGGCTGGTCTCGAACCCGCGGGCTCTGACAATTCACTCGCCTCCGCTTCCCAGAATGCTGCAATTACAGGCTGAGCCACCGAGTCCAGCCAGAAACACTCAATTTTTTATGTATTTAATTTGATCAGTCAACTCAAAATATATATCAACAGACAGCCTAATAATCTAAAGTTTAACTGGAACAAGGCAGGTAATTGATGATCAATGAAGATTTTATACAAACTTTATAGGATTCGAGACAAACTGAAGGATTCTTTTAGTTGCAATTTGATTTCTGAAAAGATATTAAGATTGAAAGAGCCAAACAGATCAATTTTCTAGAGTAGCTTTTGTAATATTTAAAAATACTATTTAATATACTTACTTATACAGTGTCCTCTTTTATTTTACAATACATGGTTCACTCAGACAAATAGTTCTGAAAAGTTGTCGATCTAAATATTTTTGCTTATGCACCACAAAGGTGGAAATGGAGCCACACACGTGTTTCCCACTTCTCCAAAAAAGGTCTGTAAGTAATTATCTTAGTACGATTATAGAACTAACTATAAGAGAACAGGTATATTTCTCCTAGAGTTATAAAGAACTTAAATAACCAATAAGGTGAAAATTATTTTTTCTTCAAATCAGTTTAATTTTCCTTGACCATTAACAATCTGATTCAGTGTTGAAAAAAACCATACCACTGACTAGAAGCACCACACTCCTAGAATTAGAATGTTATATACTCTCAAGAACCAGTAAGTTTGTCATTTGAGAAATTATAGAAATGGTTTTATTTTTATAAAATCTCTAACAACATTTACTCCAAGTACTGTGTTATTTTTACTTTTTTTGAAAATATGGGCACCATATTCTAACATATTTCCTCTGGTGTTCTGGGTAAATGTAAAATATCTCTTAACTGCTAAAGAATAAAAAATTTATTCACCAGTCTTTCTGAAAGGCTATTAAACACACACTTTCCCATTTGTTCAATTTTTCATTTGAATAAACACGATAAATTTTTTTTTTTAAAGCTCATTTCAAGTACACCAAAACTGTATCAAAAGAACAAACTGTTTTCTTAGGTCAAATTCTGTTTAAGCTAATAGCTATGAAATCTGCCCAATAATTTAAAAGTAATGGATTTGAAGGTATTAGATAAAAAACAGAAGATACTGCAACAACAGCAGGATTGGAAAAGGTGAATTGTTTCTCCTGTAAAAATCAGTCGAACCAAGAGTGAAGAAAAAAATTATTTAAATATTTCAAATTCATAATTGTTAAATTATTTACATGCTCATATACATAAATATGTATGGGTGTGTATATATATATGTATATATATACAGAAAACTGCAACTAATATCATTCAGCCAACACGTAACAAACATGCATTCTGTCATCTTTCTGGCTAAGATCAACAACAAAAAAAATGATTAAATATGACAAACAGTTCTTAACTGCATTAATATACAAAATATATTATTTTTACATACAAGGTGTCTCTGAAGAAGTTATGTATTTTAATTTTTATTTACATAAATAACCTTACTCAGTATTTCTATTCACTAAAGTCCTATGACTAAATAATGAATCAATTATTTCTGCTTACAATAAAATACACCTGATATTACAATAAATTGATTTTTTTAGTTAATATACTTCATGACATATATCAAAGGGCAAACTGCTGTGCTGTCTTATGTGCCAAACTGTGTTTGACCTAATAGCTGAAAATTCTGCATAGGTAGTAAGAAGCAGTACCAGGTGGTTTTCAGGACCATCAACTCTGAAGACATACTGCTTAAATTCAAAAGCAGGATTTGCCATTTAACAACGACTATGATTTTGAACAAATTATTTAACCTCTGCAGGCCTTACTTATTTATAAAATGGGGATAATAACAGTAATTAATGTTAATTAATAACAATAATTATTGAAGTAATTATTGAAAAGCAGAAACAATTCAAATGTCCATCTACTTGGATGGATAAAGTGTGGCATCCCCGTACAATGGTATATTTTATTCATCAGTAAAAAGGAATGAAGTACTACTACAACATGAATGAAACTTGAAAATAACAATAATTATTGAAATTAATGTTTGGGACATGTTAACATTATATTAGCTGTTGTTACTGTTACTGAATAAGCTGCCTAAAAATTCTTTAATGATATTAAAACTACCTGAAAATAACTCTAGAGGAAAACAATTGTTAGTCTCAATAAAAGAAATGTGTCTTCAGATCTGAGTCATAGTACCAAGAGTAAAAAATAACCTGAAAAAAAAAAAAAGGTCTAGAAACGCAGGTACACAACAGGTACTAAATCCTTTTAATCTCAAACTATATAATATTCAAAGCAAGCTGTTTCACTTCACATCCACCAGTATGGCTATAAACCAAAAGGACAGCTAACAAGTGTTAGGTAGAATGTAGAGAAACTAGAGCCTTCATGCACTGCTGGTAGGAATGGTATAGCTGCTAAAGAAAACAGTCTGGTAGTTCCTCAAAAGGTTAAACATAGAATTACTAAATGACCCAGCAATTCCACTCATAGGTATATACTCAGGAAAAAAGAAAACATTTATGCAAAAACTTACAAACAAAAGGTTATAGCAGCATTGTTTACAATAGCCAAAAAGCAGAAACAATCCAAATGTCCATCTACTTGGATGGATAAAGTGTGGCACACCCATACAATGGTATATTTTATCATCAGTAAAAAGGAATGAAGTACTGCTACAACATGAATGAAACTTGAAAATACTATATCAAGAGAAAAAAAAATGAGTCTGTTTATATGAAACGTTCAGAATAAGCCAATCTATACAGAAAGTAGCTTAGTAATTGCCTACGGCCTGAGAGGACAGGGAGGGGATCTTGGGAAGAGGAGTGACTATTGACAAAGGGTTTCTTTTTGGGTTGATGAAAATGTTCTAAAATTGACTGTGGTGAGAGTGACAAAACTCTGTGAATACGTAAAAACCACAGAAGTGAGGGATATATGACATGTGACTTACATCTCAAAAAATCTATTAGAAAAGTTAATTTTAAAAATGCAATGAAAGGCAACAGAACTTTATTTACACTTACAAGGTAACAAATCCTGAAATGTCAGATAAACAGAATAAATATTGTAGCTGTCATTAAAATATTACCTCCTACGATCTGGCAACTTGATTCTGTTCTTTTCACAAAGAGTACAAGAAAGAAAAACAGCACTTGTTATATCTGGCACAATTTAAAGAAAAGAATAAGACACAAATTTCCAGTCCTGTATAATTCTCATTCCATAAAGAACTAAAGAAGTTTCCACATGTTTAACTTTAAAACTGAAAATAAGACACTAAATGACCACTATAAATATGGAGAGACAAGCTTTATCGTCATTCATGTAAAAACACCTGTATCTATTTTGCTTAAGCATACCAGGCTTCCTATGACTGTATCTCAAATTCTTCATGCAGTTCCCAAACTTAAAAAGTTGGACAGTCTATTTCAGATACTGACCTAAGCATGTCTTAACATGTTTTGAAATTTGATTTTTGAGGAGCAATTTTTTTTTTTTTGAGTTGGAGTTTCACTCTGTTGCCTAGGCTGGAGTGCAATGGCATGCTCACAGCCACTGCAGCCTCAACCTGCTGGGCACAGGTGATCCTTCCGCCTCAGCCTGGCGCAAGCTACCCCACCCAGCTAATATTTCGATTTATTGTAGAAACGAGGTCTCACCAAGTTGTCCAGGTTGGTCTCGAACCCCTGGTCTCAGGCAACCCTCTCGCCTCAGCCTTTCAAAGTGCTAGGATTACAGGTTTGAGCCACTGTACCTGGCCAATTAACTTTACGCTTTTAATTATCGTTTCCTATGCTATTAACAATTTCTTCTAGAGGCTGGGCATGATGGCTCACACCTATAATCCCAGCACTTCAGGAAGTGGAGGTGAAGAATCACTTGAGTCCAGGAGTTCAAGGCCAGTCTAGGTAGCACAGGTAAAACCTTGTGCCTACCAAAAACAAAAAAACAAAACCCAGAAAATATAGTGAGATATAGTCTCTACAAAAAATAGAAAAATTAGCCAGGCATGGTGGTGCATGCCTGTAGTCCCAGCTACTCAAGAGGCTGAGGAGAAAGGATTGTTTGAGCCCAGGAAGTTGATGCCGCAGTGAGCGATGATCCTGCCACTGTACTCTATCTTGGGTGAAACCCTGTCCCAAAAACGAAATAAAACACAGTTTCCTCTAGGAATCTGTTAATAACTTCTTACTATACGGATAAGGAGGAAAGCAACCAGATCAAACTTCCAAGGGAAGCTCTTCATAATAAAACAAAAATAAAAGTCCTACATCATTTAAAGCAGAAATATTAGACAAGCAAAATTTAAGGCTAATTTGCAATAAAGCTTAAAATTTCAAACTTACAACTGGGATATTTATAATCACTGGGTGAACTGGAAAAGTAGATTGCTAGATTAATTAATGAAACTATCTGGGCCTGCAAAGTTGGAGCTGGCTGCCTGCCTAAAACACTGATACGTGCTCTACATTTCCTGTTCTGATAGGTCAAGAACTAATCATGCAGTGGAGCGAGCAGATATACAAATATCTTAAATCTGGGGATAAAGTAAACATTTTTGCCCTCTGGAAATCTTCACACTCTATTAGCTAAGCTGCTCTTTAACTATTAGTTAAAGTAGGATACAAGACACCAGTATTCTGAGCAGTCACACTCTTCTACCTTCCTAAGCCCAGTTTAGTAAACTAACTTACTTACTTAGAAAAGTATCTAAATTGACACAACTAATTTCAAAGTAGCTCCAGAAGTATGTTTCTGGAATTTTTGGTAAAGGCACAGAATTTTAACATAGTTACCTTAAGCAATTGTTTTCCAATTGTTGGGCTCATCTTTTCATCTACCATAAGAATTACAATTCCTCTATCATCCATTCCCCTCCTTCCGGCACGACCAGACATCTGAATGTATTCACCAGAAGAAATCTGCATGAACATAAAAGTTCAGGGTTTAGGAAAAAACTAGTAAAAAAATTTTTAAATTTTGCTTACTGTAAAATTCCCAAGTACAAGTTATATATTCCAAGAAAGGAAACATGAGTAAAAACAAAACAAACCTTTAGGAGAGTTTTAAGTAAAAACACGGTAACACAAAACGTTGATAATGTTACAAAACTAAATTTTACATCTAAAATGACTTAAACAGTAAGCCAATTACAGTTTTGTTTTTTTTTTGGCCAATTACTGTTAATTGTGCTTTCAAATATACTATAGCTACCAGCAAATATTGGCTAATTCACTGGCACTAAATAATGCCTTTGAAGCCATGTGTGGTGGCTCATGCCTATAATCCCAGCACTTTGGGAGGTGGAGGCGAGAGGACTGCCTGAGCCCACGGTTTCATGACCAGCCTGGGCAATATGGTTGAGCAAGATATTCTGGAAAACAGCAAAATCTGGGAATGCAAATCATAACCCCAAATCAGCCAAATACCAATTCTGACTTAATCATAATTAAGAGTGGCACTGAACTACCAAAACACTGGACAAAGTTTTTTTATACATGTGTACTTTTCTCCTGTGGAAGGGGTCCAGATTCTAAATAAAAAACTGTGACTCAAGAGGAATTAAGAACTACTATAGGCCATAATGCTGATGCCTGAGGATGGAAGTGGCAGTCCTAGTTCACAGCCACCAAGCCCACTGCCTATACAAGATACAGACAGGGCAGTGCTTACAGAGCAGGACCTACCAGCATCACTGGTTGTGGGACAAGCAAAGTCCTTCCTGAGCCACCCAGTGAATTCCAGCTGGATCTGGTGAAGAAGATGGAGTTCTTCAAAGGCACGAAGTGTGATATGTACAAGCTGGCCCTCTCAAAGCTTGGTTTCCAGCAGTCAATCTATACGCACAGTACCCCTAGTACTGACCGTATAAAGGGTCCCTCAGAATGACAATGTAGGGCCAGGGTGGTTAAGTACAGGGCCAAGTACAACTCACATGTGACAGCTAAGTACAACCTGAAAGCATCTTATCAGCCCAAGGAGCTTTAGCCAAGTGGTATGTGTGGAGCACCAGGCAACCTGGCAGCCGTATATAACCAAGATAATCAAGACCAAGTACCAGGAAGGATGGGAGGTATGCAAGTCTGGGCTGCATGAGCTGCGCTGGGTGTGTGTGTTGTTGTTTTTTTTTTTGAGTGAAAATATCACTTTATTTTCCTACAAGTAATTTTTCTATAGCTTTAACATCTCCCCCTCAAAACTAAAAAAAGAAAAAAAAAAATCCCAAAGTTCAGAACTGGATCACTTAGCCCTTTCTCTTCTTATCTCCTCCCAGTTCAAAATGCTTGCATCTCCTAATGGCCAGAATCCTCTTGGACCTGCAGTTAGGCTCAACACATTCCAGCCTTAGTACTATCTTCTTTGTAGTCTTGGCCTTCTTCCGAAAAATTGGCTTTGTCTGCCCACCACAGCCACTCTGCTTTCGATCACAGGCCTCTTTCCCTGGGCATACAGAGAATCCTTGCCCTTCTTATATTGCATCACTTTGTGAGGTTGGTGCTTGTCACACTTCTTACAGAAAGGGCTTTGAGTGAAGGGACTTGGGACATGGGAGTATGTATAGATGTTGATATAACCGGCCGCTGGTGGAAAGCTCTTTGATAGCATCATCATCAAGGGTTCCTTCACTGACTGCGACACCACACAGGTGCTGCTAAATAGCATCTAGTATCTGCACACACCAGGCATCACACACCAAGACCTCAAGCCTGAGAATCTGCTCTACTACCACCTAAGCTCCAACTCCAAGATCACAACCACTGATTTCAGCCTAATCAGTGCCGGGAAGAATAGCAACAACTGCCTGATGAAGACCACCTGTGGCACACCCAGTACACTGCCCCTGAGGTTCTGGTCCACAAGCCCTACACCAACAGTGTACATGTGGGCACTAGGCATATAGCCTACATCCTGCTCACTGACACCATGCCCTTTGAGGATGACAACTGCACCCAACTGTAGTGGCAGATCCTCAGGGTAGAGTCCTGGTCTAGTGTGTCCAATTTGCCCAAGGACTTCACTGACTGTTCTTTAGGCCCTGAGGCACCGTGGGTGGTGAGCATGGCAGATTTTTCATTCATTAAGAATCTGTCCCACTCCACCTCCCAAACTTCTTCAAATGTGCCTTCTAACACTGCCAGAGCACCAAATCTGCCTAGTCCATGTATTCCAGCCACTCAACAATCTCCAACAAATTGCACCATGTAAGGGAACTTGTGTTGCAGGAGCTCACCCATCAATACCAGCAGTAGTGCAAGGGCTGAACTACCTGGTTGTGGTACAGACATGGCAGGATCCCAGACTGGCCACTCACTGCTGTGCCACCGGACCCAATAACCTCTCTGGAGCTAGTTCTATATAGCCACTGGAAAGTGAGGAATGTCCGGCCCCCATCTTTACCATGGCCCTGAGTCAAGTATGAGGGAGTGAAGGTGGTCCAGGGGGCTGTTACCCACCTCAACTAGGACACTGGCCTGGCCCTGATACTACTTTTGGTGGGCAACTGCTCTGATTTGGGGAAAGGGACAAGACCTGGCTTTCACTGTCTCCCTTACCCTTTGGCTCTTCTCCAGATCAAAGAGGCCTGTGGTGCTATGTGGAAGGTATCCTAAGGTCTCAGGATCCATTGGGACAGTTATTCCTGGAACTTCCTTTTATTTCACAGAGTCATTCTCCCTTGCTCTCCACATTCCATGGTATCTTGATAATCAAGATTATGCTACAATGGGAGGCCAAGGTAGGCACAAAGTTTGTGCTTGCCTGGACCTTTAGCCCTTGGCCAGATTCAGACTCCCACACCCCAGTCAAGATCTGCTATCCTTCATGGTACCCCCAGGAACACCCCCTGGCCCCAGGACCTCTGAGGGTAGGGCCGCGGCAGAGACCTTAGCCCTTCTGGCTATGCTGGTAGCAGATTCCAACCTTTCTCTGAGAGGGTCCCTGGTGAGCCCACCAGCTCACCACCTCAATGCCATCTGTGCAGAATCCACCATTCCCTCCCTTCCCTCTTAGATGCCCATTCCATTTCCCAGGTGCCTCCTTCCCACCTGAGGGGGGTTAAAGTGGGACTCTGGTGCTACCTGGGGTATGAGGGAACCTGGAAGCCAAGGCAGAGGGGAGGGTGTTCCTCATTAGGATGCTATAGTCAGCCCTGGTTCAATCCTTTTGTACAGTCATTTGCCCTTTTCTATCAGGCTCTGCTACTTCATCCTATGTAGTTGCACAAAGGTGCCATCTGGGGTCTGGCTTGGGTATAGGCAGTCTGGGAGTGACTGCGGCACAGTCATCATACATACCCACTAACCTCCACAAGGAAGTAGGAAGGAAGGAGTTGTTGCATTGGGGGAGGGTCCTGGGCTGCTCAACTCTCCCCTTCTCTTGAGCTTCGGTGTATCTCTCCCTGGAACATCCTGGGTGATCTGCCTCTGATGCCTGGATGCCTGGGGCACTGGCTTTCTCACAGCTGGCCTTGCCCCAACCACCCTGTGCCTGCTTTCTTTCATAGCACTAACCTTTTAATCTGGGTCCCACTGAGTCTTAAGCAAGAGGGAGCCCTATGGGATGTGGGTGGGACTAGGTGGCTGCTTTCCCAGAAACCAAGCCAGAATCACCCCCGTATTTGTCATGATATCTTCTCCCACCACAAACCAGGCTGGAAACCAAGCCCTCTCCCTCCACAGCTGCTTTCAGTGGGTAGAAAGGGGCTAGGGCCCATCTCTGGCCTTAGCTACACTGCAGGGCCCATGCTAGCAGAGAAGGTTTGGCTCCCACTTGGCTCCTTGCAGCGTGCAGTCTTGGGCCAGGCCCTCATTTCTGCACAGGCCACCTCCAACAGGAAACCAAAGCAAAGATAATACTCTGTGTCAAGTCAACTGTGTCTTAAGTACTCATTCCTTCCATCCTCACTGCTCCTTGAGCATGTGGCAGTATAAAGCCAAGTGCTATGGCCACAGATTTTTCCTACAATTCCTCCAGTGTCTCTGAGGGCCTGAAGCACTGGGAATTTATTTCCACTTTTACCCAGGGTAGGCCTGGTCCTGAGGGTAGTACGGGGGGGGTTTAGAGACTTGGGCCTTTGAAGGGTCCACCTGGGCCTTCCTGCCATGGACTGCAGATGAAGAATGTGCAGTCAGTTATTTTGTGCATTATTTGTAAATGTATCCTCTTTATTCAACAGGTTGCCCTCTCCAGAGAAGGCTGCCCATATTTCAGAGGGAGAGGGTAAGAACAATTATGTTACAAGAAGGCATACTACTGACAGCATCAAATGTAGACCTGATAAACTGGGAACAAGGAAAGCACCAGAAAAAACAGCAACAACAACAAACCAACCCTATAAAGATCAGAACAAAACATTTCAAAAAGTCAGTCAAATAAAATCAACAGGGCTCAAAAGCATCATTCCATTACAGCACATCAAAATTTAAAAATTTTATAATCATGATCTGGAATTACAAAGAAAAGCTTGCCTTGTTAAATTCAGTTATCTATCTACCCTCACTCCAGGATCCATGAATCACCTACAAAAGGACAAGGAATGCCAAAAAGCAAGCAAAGTCACAAAAGATTTATTATTTACTTTTTTTTGTGACATCAACTTTATTCATAGAATTAAGTAATTTTAAACTAATAGATTATAAAGAATTAAAACATTTACATATGTTTAAAACTATGAAAAACTTTTAAATACTTTACAACTACAAAATTATATTTTATATGAATGGACCTTTCAATTCTCCCGAGTAGCTGGATCTACAGATAGATGTGCACCACCACACCCAGCTAATTTTTTAATTTTTGTAGTGATGAGGTCTTGCTATGTTGCCCAGGCTGGTCTCAAACTCTTAGGCTCAAATAATCCTGCCTCAGCTGAGGCATGAGCCACTGCACCTGGTCTCAGTTTAAAAAGTAGTAAGTTACAGAAAATTCCTGAAGGCTATATAAAAATTTCTAAAGAAAAATAACACTGCCTCCACTGCCTCACTATACTTGCATTACTCTTTTTTATATTGCCCAATACATTTTAAAATAAAACAAATCATGAAAATGCTCTGCCTTTAACCATTCTACCATGGATACTTTTCAGTCTTTCAACGATTTGTAAT
Organism: Tarsius wallacei; assembly: GCA_963574415.1. NCBI lineage: Eukaryota > Metazoa > Chordata > Mammalia > Primates > Tarsiidae > Tarsius > Tarsius wallacei. Next base: position 13,314 of record CAUYQG010183123.1, read on the forward strand.
TACTTCTAGAAACTTCTCTAAGCAGAAAGAACCCCCAATTTCAAGGATTAAAGGTTATGTACTTACAATTTTCCACAAATGCCAAACTATGTGAGTCTTTGGCTCATGGTGGATTCTCAAACTACAAATCTTTCTTCCGTCATCTGTTTTTACCTCTGCCAATGCTCTACTGCCTGCTTTGTAAATTCCTATCTGCTATTTATTTTAAGGACTGTCTTTCTATGAAACCTTCCCTTAGTCCTTATATACAACTGCCCTCCTTTCTTATGCTCTGTACTTCCTATACATACTGCTCAAAGTGTTTATAACATTTTATTGCATGTCTGCCAATTTTTACCTCCTACTAAGATTCTTTAGAGTCAGGATTTTGTTGTTGTTGTTGTTCTTGTTTTCACTTTAGCATCTCAGTAGCTATTAAAGTTCTAAACTCATATTTTAAATTTGGTAACTGATGCTGAATGGGGCACTTGGGACTAAGGGTTTTTTTTTTTACCCTAGTTCACTGTTTCACTCATGCTCCCAATTTTCTCTCTTTCCTTCTGCCTTAAAAAAGACATGTACGTGGGGATACGGATGAGAAAAACAGACACTGGGGACTACTAAAAGGAGTGAAGAAGGAAGAGGGAGCCAGGGTTGAAAAGATCACCTATTGTATACCATGCTCACCACCTGGATGAAGGGCCCAAACCTCACCGCCCCACACTATACCCATGTAACAAACCTGCACACAAACCCCTTGAATCTAAAATAAAATGTAAAAAAACAACAAAGATGTGTGCAAACCTGTTAGAACTTCTATTTTAAGCATGAAGGGCAAAAGAGACACAACTACAGCCACTGTGGTAACAAATGTTTTAAATGTCTTAAACTTAAATAAAAATTCTAGATATACTTAAAATGTTTTAAAGCATTTCTGTATCACTTGCACACATAACCCCCATCACCAAACTCCTTCACCAAAGAGTTTTGGGGCAGTGTGGATAGAAATTTAAGGGGTCTGAGCGTTAACCTTGATGAACTTGTATTAGTTCAGGTTTAAGTTCTTAAGTAGTTGGGACTGAAAATCTCAGCGATTACATAAGCCAAAGTCATCTGAGATAAAACAAAGATAATTTCATTATATGGATTGCTTTACTTACCCATCGAAAATCCTTCCCATCAAATTTGCGGGCATTTGTAAATAAAACAGTTCTAGCTGGCATGTTAATTCCCATAGCAAAAGTCTCTGTAGCAAATAAGGCCTAAATAAATGAATAGGTAATTATATAATTAAACATGTATTTTAAGTTGAAAATCTACTTTTATAACATGTAAGTATAAATAAAATGTATACTTCATTTAAAAAATTAATTATTAATGAGATTCCACAAAAATAACAAACAATATGCTATTACCAGGAATATTTCAGTATTTTACATATAAAATTATTAAATAATTTTTAATGTCACTTATAGCCCAGAAATTTTTGAATTCAGGGAAAAAAGACCTTAAATTCTAGCAGTGGCAACTGGAGAGAATACACACTAGTCTTATGGTCAAAGCTTTAAATACAGAATACTTTTCTAAACACAGACAGAATTTTCTGGCTTCTTTACTGATGATGTAGTAGTTCTGAGGACCACTTTACTAATAGGATGTCTTAGGGAAGGAGTTCACTTCTAAAGCTTAACCAACAAAAATAGTGACTAAAGCAAAAAATATATTTGTATAAGTAAAGTCACTGAAGCACTAAATTTCCATCAGTAGGAAATAAAATAAAAATGCTTTAGCTCATCAACTCAATAGATTATTCATTCGTTAAAAAGAATGAAGACATATGACAAAATTGTATAATAACATGGGCAGTATAATGACTTTTTTGTTGTATACAAAATAAACCATGTATTAGTGTTAAACTACATATGTACCTTAGTGGATATTTCTGGAAAGTGAATGGAATGATCCTTCATTTTTTACTTTATGTACGACCGTTCTATTTGAATTTTACAACAAACATTGTTCACGTGTTTTAGAAAAGATTCTTTAAAAGTGGAGCTGAGCAAAATATCCACTCTAGAAAGAAACACTAATAGGACCAGGACCCAGGTATAAACACTGAACAATTCTTGATCTAAACTACTTCAAATATGTTCTCCAAGGTGAGTAAATTTGTCTTAAATATTCTGAATGCTAGCCAGGCTCGGTGGCTCAGCGTGTAATTCCGCGCCTTTGGGAGGCTGAGGTGAGTGGATTGCCTGAGCCCGCGGGTTCGAGATCCGCCTGGGCAAGCGAGACCTCATCTCTACAATAAATCAAAAAATTAGCCGGGCGTGGTAGCGCGCGCCTGTAGTTCCAGCTACCTGGAAGGCTGAGGCAGAAGGATCGCCAGAGCCCAGCAGGTCGAGGCTGCGGTGGCTGGGAGCGGCCACTGCACTCCAGTCTGGGCGACAGAGTGAGACTCCAACTCAAAAAAATATATATATATATATATTCTGAGTGCTGAAGTTCTTGAGATAAACCTCACATATGATTTTTAAAATTCTAGTAATTCTTAAACAAAATATTGTATGAATCATATGTGGACTTATGATTATATTCTGAAGTTGTTTCTCATTTTTAATATCCTATTTCCGGGCAGTGACATCAATATCATTTTAAAATTAAATCAGGCTCTCTTTGACTTAAATTAGAACATCCTAAAAACTCCCAAGTCTAACCAGCAGTTTTCCTTATCTCCTCTACTCCTCCAAAATAATCGTTTTAAATCTATATGTAGAAAGAAGTCCACTTATCAAATTAGCTCCAGGTCTTATAATTAAATAGCATCTTCTCCTGAATCCTACTGTATCCAAGTGTTACCACTTCTTACTTTAAAAACATTAAACAAATGATTTTTTTTTTTTGGGGGAGTTGGAGTCTCTGTCACCCAGGTTAGAGGGCAGTAGCACACTCCCAGTCACCACAGCCGCAACCTGCTGGACTCAGGCAATCCTTCTGCCTCAGCCTTCCAAGTAGCTGGAACTACAGGCATGTGCCACCATGCCCGGCTAAACAAATGATTTTTAAACTACACCCCCAAATTTATGATGTATAACACCATATGTAAAAATCATGTCATTGCACATAACATAGTCAAAACACACACACAAACACACATCCCTGCCTCTTAAAAATGGTTTCTATAATTTTCAAACTTCACACAACACAATTCTGGGGCATAACAAAATAAAAATAAAACCATACCTTTATCAATCCTTCTGAAAAGAGAATTTCTATAGTTTCTTTCAAAATAGGAAGTAAACCACCATGATGAATACCAATCCCTCGCTTTAAAAGAGGAAGTACATGTTCCACCTGTGATTTTGGAATACATTTATTTCATAATATGAGAAATAGAATTTTAAAATTTAAGCTAACTAAATTAAGAAAGACGGGTGATAAAGAATGCTTTGTTTTTAAAGAAAGTGTTAAAAGCTTTTCAGAATAAAAGAAAAATCCAAACCTATATTTCCACAGATTAATGAAATATAATATAAGTCTAGCACGTTGTAAATTAACTTTACAAATGCTTTGCTGCTCTAAATTTTCCAGTATCACTTCATCTCCTCCAAAAAAATAGCAAGCAATGAATTTAGAGTCTATCATCATACTCAGTAATCTATCACAGAAACAAAGAACAGAATACCACATGTTCTCATGCATAAGCAGACCCGAAACATTTACCATAATACTATAAGAAAGGGATTGGCAGTAGCAGGCTACTGCTGGGGACGGGGGTGATTGGACATGAGGATGGGGACACATCATCAATAAGGGTACCTGATCTCAAACCAGGCAAAGTGGGGATCAACGGGAGGCCCAAACTTTACCTGTACAATGACCATTTGTATACCTAATCCTGAATTGTACCCAACATCTTAATAAAATAAAAGAAAATATAATATAATAAAAAAATAAGCTAACAGGAAGAGTTTTTATCTATACAAAGTAAGCTTAAAAAGACACTGGCAACTAAAACCCAAGAAAAATAAATAATTATAAAACATATTTAATGTGAATAATATGTACTTCATCTAAAAAAATTAATTACTAAAGAGTTCATTCTCATTAACAATCTATCAAATGCTATTAAACACCTACTATTAAAAGTGTGCTATAACAAAGATGTATGAAGACATGGCTCAGCCCCTAGATACTAATAATCCAGTTAGGAAGAAAAAATATGAAAACATTTAGAAATTAAATACCCTTTGAAATGGCAAGAAACATGCCACCACAGTCTTACAGTATATTTCTTACAAATGAAAGCATTCATTTGTAAAGCAGAGTATCACCTCCCAATTTTTCTTTTCACCCAACAAAACTCTCATATATTAGGTCGATCTAAGGCAAGTATTTCTCGGTTTTGGATGCACAATAGAATCACCTGTGGAACTTTTGAAAAATTCTGATGATCAGGATGCACATCAGATTAAGTCAGAATATCTGAAAGTGGCACACAAGCATCAGCATATTTAGAATTCCCAGAAAATTTCAATGCAGGAAAAATAAACTGGATTCAAGCCAAGTAGATGGTAAATTCCTCACTAAATACATGTTTTTCATTAGGTGTACTCTCATTTTATTTCATAGCCTTATGAATTAAAAAATTTAATGACTTAAAAAAATTAGCACTAAAAATTCTGTAATATTAGGAACATTAGCAGACCATGATAGTTTGCAGAGAAAAGTTCCTTTAGAGAGCAAATTTTCCTTCTTGACATCTTTTCAGAAGTTTAAATATAAATCAAGGTATCATTTCAGTGCATATGTAACGTATATATGCTGCAGTGTGTAAACAGTACAATATGGTAAAATCAAGAAATGCAAAGTGAATATATGTAACCTATTAATACCTGCACTTTATCTACTGATACTGAAAACTTGGCTGGGTTCAGAGGCTCAGCCTGTAATTCCAGCACTTTGGGAGGCCAAGGTGAGTGAATTGCCTCAGCCCGCGGTATCGAGACCAGACTGGGCAACTTGGCGAGAACTCATCTCTACAATAAATCAAAAAAATCAGCCAGGCATGGTAGTGCGTGCCTGTAATTCCAGCTACTTGGAAGGCTGAGGCAGAAGGATCACCTGAGCCCAACAGGTTGATGCTGGGGTGGCTGTGAGCATGCATGCCACTGTACTCTATCCTGGGTGACATAGTGAGACGCCAACTCAAAAAAAAAAGAAAACCTACCTGAGGGAGCTTTTTGTCTTCATCAGACAAACAATCAATTGCATTACTGAATACTTCCTCAACCATCTTTTTTTCTTCATCTAAGAGAAAATTTAGAGGAATATAAATAAATATCAAAATGAATCAGTAATATCAAACTTCATACATTACAAAAAATAAGAGTTAAGAGTAAAAGTAAAGTATCAGCATTTAAGAAGGTAAAAAGAGAAGATTACCACATATTTTATAATTCACTACGTTTCAAAACATATCTAGCTGACTTAGTCCATGAAGAAAAGTAGAATTTTACAAAAATAGTAACAAAAACTACATCTAGTGCTTTACATACAATATTTAAGTCTAACAATTATAAGACATAGGAACTATTATTAGCCACCTTTTATCACTGAGGAAAATGAGGCATAGTATAAATAATTAGCACTGCTATTAACTGTTAGAGCAACAATTCCAAAGGCCATGCTTTTAACCACTGGACTGCCTTCTGTACAGTGTCTATCAAATAACAGGTACTCAATAAATATTTGCTAAATTAATCAATATGTAACACTGCAGCTTTATTCAGCGCTGGTAGTTAACAGAAACACTTATAAGCAGAACAATTCACTCAAAAAAACATAAGATATCATTGGCTTTAGGAGGCTAAGTGGGTTCTCTGTCATTTGTTACTTTTACCCATGGAGGAAAATTAGCTTTAAAATGCACAGATAAAGAAAATAATACAAGCCTTGATAAAGTAAACAACACAACTAAAATTTCATTTTAAATGACTCAAGATATTTACTTCACACTGTACTGGATTACATATATAAAAGGCAGAGCTAAATGACAACTGGGTCAGCACACTGCAATTCTTGCCAGTGCTATGGCTTGAATGTGTCCCCTGAAATAGATGTGTTGGCAATTTAACCCCCAACGGCATTGAGGTGGAAGCTTTAAGAGGTGATTAGGTCATGAGGGCTTTTCCCTCATGAATAAATTAATGCCTTTAGGGAATGAGTGGACTAGTTATCACAGGGGCCGATTCCTGATAAAAATATGAGTTTGGCTCCCATAGCCCTGCCCCTTACTCTCTCGAACATACTCTTTTGCCTGTCTGTCTTTGGCCATGCCATGAGACAGTGCAGCAAAAACGCCCTTGCCAAATGTGAGTCTCTTGACCCTAGACTTCCCAGTCTCCAGAACTATAAGAAACAAATCTGTTCTTTATAAACTACCCATGTATAGGTATTCTGTTATAGCAGCACAAAACAACTAAGACAGTCAGGCTGTCCTACTATCTTAACTGTGTGACTTTAAATGAGTTACATTTACAGTTAATGTATAGAAATAATTTATTAATATGCTAGAGGTTATATTACTTTAATTAAGAATTACAGCATAGTTAATCAAAGGGTGGGTCTTCCTGGTTTAGATTTCAGTAAGAATTAAGCACAGTAATTTCTACATAGAAGATAGTCTAATCAAGGTAAAAGATCTACCCTTAACGAGTCCAACAGAAAATCACAATAATTGAGGAGTTTATGGTAATGAAATATAAGAAAGCATGATTGCAATGCTTCTCAGTAGGGCTCTTTGAATTTTACAGAACAATGTACCTGTGTTTTTTAATAAAATAAAAGAGAAGAAAAATTTATAAATCAAGACCCTCTTAAAGCTTTTAGAAATGTATCGGGTACCTACTATTGTATCTGTAAAATGAACTGCATATTCTTATAATATACAACAGATAAATATATAATTAGAAATATATTTTACACTCATTTTTACATGACAATACTGAAATTATGTAATACCTGTGTTGAAATCTAATTTGGTCATCTGAAGTGCATAAGCTTCACAATCTTTCTTACTAAAACTGAAAATAATTACAGGTTGAAAATTTCTTTCCATAATCATCTTCACAATTTTGAAAACATTTGATGGTCCTACAAAAAGAGTAGATAAACCATATCCCAAAATTAACTTACAATACATCACAGAACTAAATGTAATAGCTAAAACTATAAAACTCTTACAAGAAAAAATAGGAGTAAATCTTCATGATTCAATCTCAATCCATAGAATGTGAGAAAATATTTGCAAATCATCTATCTGATAAGGGTCTAGTATCCAAAGTATGTAAAGAACTCTAACAGCTCAACAACAAAAAGACAATACAATTTCAATAGACAAAGGATTTGGATAGACATTTCTCCAAAGACATAAAAATGGTCAACAAGCACATAAAAAGATGTTCAACATAATTAGCCACTACGGAAATGTAAATCAAAACAACATAAATCATACACACTAGGATGATTATAATCAAACAGAAAAATAATATTAAGTATCGGCAAAGATGTTGAGAAAATAGAGCTCTCTATACATTCCTAAGGGAAATGTAAAATGGTGGTGTCACTTTAGAAAATAATCTGGCAGCTCCTTAAGAGGACTTTCCATCTGACCCAGCAATTCCACTCTTAGTATATACCCAAGAGAAAAGAAAACACATATTCAAACAAAAACTTGTAGTACATACACAAATGTTTATAGTAGCATTATTCAGTCTTTAATAAAACTGGAAAGAACTCAAATGTACATCCACTAAAGAATGAAGAAAAAATGTGGCATATTCATACAATGGAATGTTATTTGACCGTTAAAAAAAAGAATGAAGTAATGACATAGTATAACAAGATTAAACACTATGCTAAGTGAAAGAAACTAGTCACAAAAGACTAAAAATATTATGACTCCGTATAAAATGTCCAGAAAAGGTAAATCCATAGAGACAGAAAGCAGACTAATGACTGCCTGAGTCTGGGGGATGAAGAGAGGAGAGAAGAGGTTGGGGGAAAATAAGAAAGGACTGTCAATGTATGCAAAGTTTCTTTTTGGGTCCATGAAAATGTTTTGGAATTAGATAGTGTTGATGTCTGTACAACTTTTTAAATATATTAAAAACCACTGATTGTACACTTTAGATGGATTAATTGTATAATATGTAAATTATATTTAATTAATGTCATATAACGAGATTAACCTTTATTCATTCAATGTTATCATACACCATCTAGATCTTACTGAGAAAAAAAATAAAAAGACAAGAAATGTCAGAGCAATGTGACTATACAATTTACACATAATTATTTCAAAACAAAGTTCCAAATTACCTTTTGTTCCCCCTTTTCGTCCCTTCTGGTCTCCTTTTGCCAAATCACCTGCATCTCGAAGCACTTGCATTGCAGTATTAAAATTATCTTCTCTGAAATCACCCTATAATTACAGATTATTTTCTGTGTAGCTTCACTTATTACTTAATTATAATTCAGTGATTTTTCATATGTCAAACACAAAGCTTCCTCAAATAATAAAAATACTAATGATAATGGCAGGCACAGTGGCTCACGCCTATAATCCCAGCACTTTGGCAGGCCGAGGTGAGAGGATTGCCTAAGCCCACGCATTCGAGACCAGCCTGAGCAGCTTGGTGAGACCTCGTCTCTACAATAAATCAAAAAATTAGCTGGGCATGGAGGTGCGTGCCTGTAGTTCTAGCTACTTGAAAGGCTGAGGTGGAAGGATCTCCTGAGCCCAGAAGGTTGAGGCTGCGGTGGCTGTGAGCATGCCACTGCATTCCAGCCTGGGTGACAGAGTGAGCCTCCAACTCAAAAAATAAAAAATAAAAAATAACAAAGGTCACTAAAATAATTCAAAGATAATCTGTGGTAAATAAAAGGTGATAAAGAAGTAATAAAACTGGGAAAAGCAAAATGTAAGCTATCTGAAACATGTCCAGGGCCCCTACTTCCCAGGCATTTTTAAATACTGAGAAAGGAGGGAAATTTAATTCATACATAAGAATAACAATTGTTCTCTTACATTTTCATCAACCACAAGGTGCAGGCCATCTCCACCTGCTGGAAAAATGTAGTGTTGCAATGGAGTGGGCCGATAATCTGTGTAAATTACATGACAAGGCTGTAAAACAATTAATGAAACAAAGAATTAAACACACAAAATTTTATTTCTTCAAAATAAAACCAAGCATTTGGCCTACCTAAAAGACTTAAGGAAATAAAATTATGAATTCAACATTTCAAAAATTAAGCACTTTTAAAAAAATATTTTAAAAACCAGGCAAGAGCCAGGCACAGCAGCTCACACCTGTAATCCCAGCACTTTGGGAGGCAGAGACAAGAGAAATCCCTGAGCCCAGGGGTTCGAGACTAGCCTGGGCAACTTGGTGAGATTTCGTCTCTACAATAAATCAAAAAAACCAGCTGGGCATGGTGGCACACACCTGTAGTCCCAGCTACTTGGAAGGCTGAGGCAGAAGGATTGCCTGAGCCCAGTTGCGGTGGCTGTAAACATGGCAACTGCACTCTAGCCATGGCAACAATAACTCTGACTCAAAAAAATAAAAATAAAAACCAGAAAAAAAAAATTAGGTCTAACAAATTATACTACCATCTTCTTGATTTACCAATTCCCTAATCAGGGCCAAATACATTATCTGAGCTTCAATTACCCATTACCTAGCCCTGGAATACCATAATTAAGAATGCTGGATGACTCTATTTCTAAGGACAAGGAGTATGGTGATACAAAGACTCCATGAAGTAAAATCTTTTCTGCCCCACTGAGGCTTTTCAAAACCGTACTAAAATAGCAGGTTGATCTAGCTCCTCCACAAGATCCACTGAGTTTCTAACCTACAGAAGCAACATTATATATATATACTTTTTATGTATACCTTTCAAATACATGTATTTAAAATAGTGTTATAAAAACACTATTGAGAAGGCTTATAAACAAATTATAAAAAGATACGAAAAAGTTCATGAGAATATCAGTGTAAAGGGAAAGGACAAAAAACAAAAGCAAGAATAAATTCAGTATCCACGAACAAATGCTTGCTATAAAGTTCAGGCCTATATAAATGCTAAAGCTGGATAAAAAAAAGCAAAATGGAAACTGTAAAAAGTTTGACTGTGTTCACGTGAGATGAATCAAATCAAATGCTCAAGAGATGCCCAGCTTTTCCTGGCACCAAGGTATTAGAGGAAAAATCCTCCAACGTATCGTCAAAGACCACTGTCTGAGTAAATGTAGTAGTTTCTAAACCTGGCAGATCAGCAGAATCAATATGGAAATGTCTGAAATTAAGAGTTTCCAAGACCCTACTCCCAGAGATTCAGATATACTAAATTTGAGATAGGACTCAGAAATCAACATTTCTAAAAAGCTTGTCAGTTGATTTTAGTAAACTGCTTGATTTGAGAAGTAGTTTCACATCAAAATGCTTTCTTTATTCCAGAAAGCATTAGCAAAAAAGCACAGGAAAGGTATAGATAGAAAGGCTAACCTGTAACATTCTAAATATTGAAGACATCAAAGGGGGGGAAAATACCTGTTTATGTAAATGGCAAATCCATTCAGCAAACTGTCGGGCATTTGGAATAGTAGCCGAAAGAAAAACATAGTGGACATTATCAGGAAGCAAAATAATTGTTTCTTCCCATACTACACCACGCTCTGAAAAAAAATAAATATACCTTGGACTACAATATCACTTTGTGAATTATATTCTCTTAAGCTTTATTATTAAAAATGCAGACCACTTGACCAAAAAATTTTTAGACACAGAACCTTACCGAAAACTACTTTAGGCCTCACCATGAATGTATCCAGTAGAAAGTTAGTAGATTAAACCAACATAAATTAGTAGATTAAACAAATGTAAATATAATGTACTCTGAAATAGCCCGCAAAGGCAATTCTAGGCCAAATCCTTCCAAACAGCCTAACAGGAGCCCCAATGACAAAGCAGGGAAATAGTCTTTCTACTCCATCTTGAGAAGCAGTGATTACTAGCCTGGAGAAAGATACAGCAGTATCATTTTAAAGATACTATTACTATTCCATATGGCATCTTTCACCCAAATTACCCTCATGACCCTCTAGAGATAAAAGAAAGATTTGATAAAAACAGAACTATGTCATTTTTTAATTAAAATTAAAAAAATAGAAAAACCAGTTACATAGTCTCCCTCCTAAAATAAACAAATCAATACAGAATTTATTATTTTGAAACTAAAACAACTCTTTTCAGAGCTTTATTTTATAAATTTGGAAATGGTAAAACATTCAAAAGGTAAACGTTTTCTTGAACTGTATTACTTTCACCATAAATAAAGGTTGACTTAGTGCTTTAGTTTAAATCAACACTAAATCTTATTTTAAGTGTGTACATATTAAGCATTTAATTTCCAATGTGTTTGCTAATGTCAGTGGCCTTAGCAGTACTCCAAAAATTCCAAGTACACTTACTTTTCCATGACTGTAGTATACTAATGCAAGGGAATTTATAATTTTTTCTTTGTGTCATTTTCATTTCATAATCTCCACTTTATTTTTTCATCATAAATATATGTTTCATAGTTTTTAACATGAGATTAATTTAATAAAAGTCTGGAAAGTTAACTTTGTGAGCTAGAAATTTTAAATAATTCTTTAACATTAATTATATTAGTGATCTTCTCCATTAAAAGCATGCCAATTTTTAGTTCCATTCACTTTATTAGAATTTGCACTTTCTCGTACAGTAAAAGTTACAATTTAAGGAGCTTGAATTGTACATGAATGAAATCCTAAAGGGAAAATCATGATCATGTTGTCTAAAATTTAAAGGAGCAATAGTTTACTAGAACATTAGTCATACAAAAACTAGAAGCTAAATTTAAAAACTTCTTGTTCAAAATTCCTTAATGCCATCCTTAAGGAAAAAAACATGGTACACATCTCAACACAAAAGAATATACCTGAATCTCTCATGTAATGAATTTCATCAAATATGACCCAAGCAACTTCTCGCATAACTTCAGAACCCCTGTACAGCATGCTTCTCAAAATCTAAAGAAAAAGTAAGAGATTTACTTCTCACATAACTATTAGTTTAACAATTTTTTTCCAATAAGGCATTTTGAATATTCTTTATTAAGTGGAACTATTAAAATAATTTTAGAGGGTTATAAAACTTAAAAATATTTCATAAATCAAATAGTAGTCCTTTTCTCATAAAACCAAAGTAAAAGACTTCTAAACAGTTACTAATCAGATACAATTGAGAATTATTATCACACCTACACTCCTTATATCTAGAATATGAAACCACTTCTTTATATACACAGCAGCTTCCCAAGAGCCACACTTTCTAAAATACAAGAGCAACTTAAATTATTCTCTATCCAAAACACTGGATCCCACACTGTTTGCTCATTTTTTTTCTGTCTCATCTTCTTACAATATGGATACTTTTTGGGAACAGCTGTCCTAATTTTAGATGAAAGTTTCAAAAATGGAAAACAGACTTAGATGGGGCACCAAAATAAAAAGTGAGAAATGGTTGAGTGCGGTGGCTTGCGACTGTAATCCCAGCACTTTGGGAAATGGAGGCGAGAGGATTACCTGAACCCAGGGATTTGACACCAGCCTGGGCAACTTGTTAAGACCTCATCACTACAATAAATTAAAAAATTACCTGGGCATGGTGGCATGCGCCTGTAGTTCCAGCTACTTAGAAGGCTGTAGCGGAAGGATTGCGTGAGCCCAGCAGGTCGAGGTTGCAGTGGCCATGAGCGTGCCACACACTCCAGCCTGGGCAAGAGTGAAGTGAGTGGATTGCCTGAGCCCGTGGGCAACTTGGCGAGACCTCATCTCTACAATAAATCAAAAACTAGCCAAGCGTGGTAGCGCAAACATGTAGTTCCGGCTACTTGGAAGGCTGAGGTGGAAGGATCGCTAGAGCCCAGCAAGTTGAGGCTGTGGTGGCTGGGAGCATGCCACTGCACTCCAGTCTGGGTGACAGTGAGACTCCAACTCAAAAAAAAAAAAAAAATTACAAAAGTACTAGTTAAGATAGCTAATCACATCTAGAACTAAAGATATTATAAGTATAAGCAAAACTTAACTGCGATTATGGAAAGAAGCTAAACATATTACTACACTCTTTAAAAGTTAGTTACTAGCCAGGTGTGGTGGCTCACGCCTATAATCCCAGTACTTATGGGAGTTGAATCCTGGATTGCTTGAACTCAGGAGTTCAAGACTAGCCTAGGCAACATAGCAAAACTTTGCCTCTCCAAAAATTTAGCCAGGCATGGTGGCATGTGCCTGTAGTCTCAGCTACTCAGGATGCTGAGGTGGAAGGAATCAACACTCTGTTAAGGGGGGGAAAAAAAAATTACACGGCACAAAAAGCCACTACTAATATGAAACTATGGACCAGGAGCGGTGGCTCACCCTGTAATCCCAGCACTTTGGGAGGCCGAGGTGAGAAAATTGCCTGAGTTCAAGACCAGCCTGGGCAACTTGGCGAGACCTCATCTCTACAATTAAAAAAAAAAAATTAGCTGAATGTGGTGGTGCATGCCTGTAGTTCCAGCTACTTGGAAGGCTGAGGCAAAAGGATCGCCTATGCCCAGCAGGTAGAGGTTGTGGTGGCCAAGTGTGCCATTGAACTCCAGCCTGGGCAACAGAGTGAAACTCTGATGCAAATTTAAAAAAAAAAAAAAAAGAAAGAAAGAAACTATGTGTTAAAATCCTTAAAAGTATGTATACTAATAAAACATTTCATGCCACGTAGTAATAAACCTCTAAAAATACTTGAAGAAAAAATATATCTATATATAACAAATACTGATAATTTAGAAATAAATGTAATGTTACTAGAACATTTTAAGGTAAATTTTATCAATTTCACATAAGTCCAATCAGAAAATAAAGGATTATATTTTATTATAATCAGAAAATAAAGGATTATATTTTATCTAAGTAGAACAAGCAATAAAACATTGCATGTGCTGACTCAATATAAAAAAAAAGTCAGCCAGGATTGGTGGCTCAGCCTGTAATCTCAGCACTTTGGGAGGCCAAGGCGAGAGTGGCTTGCCTGAGTCTGCGGGTTCCAGACCAGCCCAGGCAACTTGGTGAGACCTCATCTCTATAACAGATAAAAAATTAGCTGGGCACGGCAGCATGCGCCTGTAGTTCTGACTACTTGGAAGGCTAAGGAGGAAGGATCGTTGGAGCCCAGCAGGTCGACACTAGAGTGGCCATGAGTGTGCCATGGCACTCCAGCCTGGGCAACAGAGTGAGACTCCAATTCAAAAAGAAAAGTCAGATGATACACTGTATAAATTACCTCTGTTGTCATAACAAGACAAGATGCTGTAGGATTAATAGTAACATCTCCAGTCATCAGACCAACATCTTGAAATTCTTCATACATTTCACGGTATTTCTGGTTACTAAGAGCCTTAATTGGACTGGTAAATATTACACGCTGTTTTTCCCTTAAAGCCAATGCAATGGCATACCTAAAAATATAAAAACAAATAATTAACAATAAAACCTTTTCTTTAAACTATATGACTTTAAAAATTCTGTCAATACGTAAATTATGTCTTAATTTTCCCTACTTACCTTGAATGGACTTCATGGAACATTAACACTTTAGATTAATAATTATTATGATAAATCTGAAATGTAGTAGTCTAAAAAAGAGCATTTAAATTTTAAATTTCTGCTGGGTAACAAGTCATAATCCCAGCATTTTTGGGAGGCCTACGTAGAAAGACTGCTTAAGCTCAGGACTAGCCTAGGTAACATAGTGAGTCCTCATGTCTGCAAAAAAAGTTTAAAAATTAGCTGGACATGATGGTGCACGCCTGCAGTCCCAGCTACTGAGAAGGCTGATGCAGATCAATTGAGCCAAGGAGTTGGAAGGGGTGTGGTGAGCTGAGAGACAGAGACACAGAGAAAGAAATAGAAGATGGAAGACATTAAAAAATCTACAGGACAGCCTCAAGTAACTCAAGGGAAATTCCAAAATTTTAGCTTCCCAAGTAGATGGGAAGCTAAAATTTTGGAATTTCCCTTGAGATACTTGAGGCTGTCCTGCAGACAGCCTCATGCCACTATACCCGGCTAACGTTTTTATTTGTTGTAGAGATGAGGTCTCATTACCTAGTCCAGACTGGTCTCAAGTGATCCTCCCAACTCCACCTCCCCAAGTGCTGGGATTACAGGAGGGAGCCACCATGCCCAATCTGGATAGTACTTTCAACTGTAACAATTAGGCTGCCACATACAAAAATGTAAATTTAGACCCTTTCTTTCCATCATGCATAAAAATTAACTCAAAGGGTTTAGATTTAAATGGAAGAACTAATACTATAAAACCGCAAGGGGGAAACAAGAAATCTTTTGCGATTATGGGATAGGTAGGCTCACAATTAGACAACAATTTAGATGATCAATCTAAAAAATATATTAAGATCTTAAAAAGATCAAAATTAAAATCTAAAAAGATACCATCAGGAAAGTTAAAAGACAAGTCACAGAATGGGAAAGGATATCTGTAAACCATATCTGTGATTTTAAAAAAACCTTGCATACTAATAAAGAATTCTTATAAGACTAACAAACCAATTTAAAATATCAGCAAAAGACTGCATTCACCAAAGATTTAATGCAGCAAATGGATGATTAAGCACATTAAATGATGCTTAACATCATTAGTCATCAGAAAAACACAAATTAAAAGCACTTTGTGACTTCACTGCATACCCACTAAACAAGTATAATCAATAAAGACAGTATCAAGAGTTGGCAAAAATGCAGAGAAATTGGCACACTCACACATTACTGGTAAGAATGTAAAATGGCACAGACACTTTGAAAACGAGGTTAGCAGTGTCCTAAATAGTTAAACACATATTTGCCACAAAATTCAGCAATTATATTCCTAGGTATCTACCCAAGAGAATTGAAAACACAGGTCCACTTAAACACTTCCACATGAATGTTTACATCAGTATTTAATAGCCAAAAATATAATCAGCATCAGCCTAGGGCTGGAGACAGGAATGGGTTTGAAGACAAACAAACACAAGAGAACTGGATAGATAAGTCTTCTAAAACTGATGAAGGTTGCACAACGTACCAATTTAGTAAAACTCACTCAACTATATATTTACAATGGTTAAAATTAATGGTAAGTAAATTATATAATAAAGCTATTCACATGGAATACAAAAATCAGTAGTGCCAGAAAAACTATTTAGTTACATAAACAATCTGATACTAACATGTTACTCCTAGTACCAGATTTATAAATAAAATATTACATACTGTTACAGTTACCAGCTAAAGTAGGAGTTTACCTGAAGTTCTGATTCCTAAGTGAAATCTTTATCTGAGATCCACAAACCATTTCTTGAAAGTATACATGTGGTGTGTTTTTAATGAGGTAAAATTCACACAACATAAACTTAACCATTTTAAAGTATACTTCAGTACCATTTAGTACATCCATAACATTGTGCAACCACTACTTCTATCTAATGCTAACACTTTCATCAGCCCCACAAAAACTCTGCAAACATTAAGCAATTATTCTTTACTCCCCTCCCCCAACCAGTCTCTGGCACTCACCAATCTGCTTTCTACCTCTACGGATTTACCTATTTTGGGTATTTAACATAAAGGAATCATACGATATGCAAACTTTTGTGTCCAGCTTCTTTTGCTAAGCTTGTTTTTGAGGTTCATTCACACTGCAGCATGTATCTGTACTACATTCTTTTCTATGGCTGAGTAACATTCCATTATACAGATATAACACACCTTATTTATCCATCATTCACTGCTGGACATCTGGATTGTTTGTACTTTTTGGCTAGTATGAACAGTACTGCCATTGAGACTTATGTGCAAGTTATTTGAGTACCTGTTTTCAATTCTTTGGAGTACATATCTAGGAGAATTGCTGGGTCATATAATTATAAATTTAACTTTTGGTGAGAAAGTAGGATTAAGAAGACAGAAATGCTTCCATAGTGAGAGAGGACCTAAAAGAGGTTACCCTATGTTTAACTTTTTAAAGAAACACCAGATTTTTTTCCATAGCACTCTTTATCAGATTTTCAAGTGTCTACAACCCTGGTAAATTTCTTAAAATTCTCTTCATGGTTTCCTAGCCTGGGCTTGAGAATAGGTTTCAGTATATACAAGAAAACTTACTCTACTAAAAACTTCTCTCTTCTTGCAGAAAAAATGAAAGCAAGATTACATTAATGGTCAGAATTCAAATAACTATATATATATTGGCTTTAAATAGATAATGTGCAAACATACTGCAATTAAACTTGTAGAGTTGGGAATTATTAAATCAGTGAGCTGTGAAACAACATTAAATGGTGCAATGTAAGTAGAACTAGAGTCCTTGAAGGAGAAGAATCATGAGAGCACTGCAAAAGCAAACTAAAAGCACAAGAAAAAAATGAAAAAGCTACACCAAGGTACATCATAAAGAAACTACTTAAAACCAATAATAAGGACAAAATCTTAAAAGCAACCAGAGGAAAAAAAATACATTATGAATAGAGGAACAAAGGTAAAGAATCACCATAGATTTCTTGTCATAACACAAGTCAAAAGGCAGTCTTAAAAAAAATTAGAATGCTATACTGACTGAAATTATCCTTCAAAAATAAAAAAGTAAAAAAATTTTTAAGACATACAAAAGTTAAGAATTTCTCAAGTTGGGCACAGTGGCTCACACCTATAATCCCAGTACTTTGGAAGGCCGAGGTGAGAAGACTGCTTGAGCCCACGGGTTCAAGATCAGCCTGGGCAGATTGGCAAGACCTCATCTCTACAACAAATCAAAAAACTTAGCTGGGCATGGTAGCGCATGCCTGTAGTTCCAGCTACTTGGAAGGCTGAGGCAGAAGGATCGCCTGAGCCCAGTAAGTTGAGGCTGCAGTGGCCTGGAGCGTGCCACTGCACTCCAGCCTGAGCAACACAGTAACACTCCAACTAAAAAAAAAAAAAAAATTGCTCATCATGAGATATACTACAACAAATGCTAAAGTAATTTTCTTCAAGCACAAGAAAAATGATGAGATGACACACAGAAAACATGGATCAAACATAATTTATCAAGACATACCAAATTTTTTTTAAACATATCAAAAATTTTCACAAACATAAAATTTGTGAGATGCTACTACAGCAACATCAGATGGCAGTTTGTATCACTAATGCCCACGTTTGAAAAAGAAAAGTCTCAAACCAACTATCTCCCCATTCCTCCTTAAGAACCTAGAGAAAGAAATGTAAATAAGGTTCAACATAAGTAGAGGAAAGGAAATAAGAGTAAAAAATCATGAACAGAAAACATAACACAGAAAAACCAATGAAATTAAAAGCTGGTTTGTGTGTGTGTGTGTGAAGATAAACATTACTGACAGACGTCTAACCAGATTAATCAGGCAAAAAATTGAGAAGCAAACATTACCTTGGGACCCAAAACAGAAAGATACATAAAAAAACTAAAAGCCAACATCCCTTATGAACATAGACATGAAATTCTTAACAAATTAAATCCAACACCATGTAATAGGGCTATACAACATGACAAAGTGAAGTTTAACTCAGGATGGTTTATCATTTAAAAACCAATCAATTAACTCAAAAGAAAACTAAAAAAGAAAAAAAAGTCATTTCAATAGATGCAAAAAAATTTGACAACATCCAGTATCTAAATATCTTACATGAATATACATATACACATATACAAAATCTCTGCAAGCTAGGAGGGAACTTCTTCATACTGATTTAAAAAAAGCATCTATGAAAAAAATCCACAGATAATATGCTCAAGGATGAAAACCTGAATGTTTTCCCCCTAATATCAGAAACAAGACAAGAATACTCTCTTTCATCACCTCTATCAAACACTGTACTGGAGATCCTAGTCAGTTCAGCAAGACAAGAAAAAGAAATGTAATTATTCAAAATAAAAAAGGACAAGTAAAATTGTCTTTACTGCAGAAATCAAACAAAAAAAACCAAAACTTTTAAAGAGATAAAAACAAAATGAAGTCCAACATTTAAATACTTCATTTAAAAAGGAAGCTACTTCTAGCAAAGCAAAAGATACCATCAAGAGAGCAAGGAGACAGCCCACAGAATGGGAAAAAACATTTACCGATGTATCTGACAAAAGGCCTGACATCTAGGATCTACAAGGAACTCAGATGTGCCGAAAAGAAAAAAAACAAAACAGCCCCATTAAAAAGTGGGCAAAAGACATGAATAGACACCTCTCAAAAGAAGATATATGGGCAGCCAACAGACACATGAAAAAGTGCTCAGCCTAACTCATCATCAGAGAAATGCAAATCAAAACCAAATTGAGAAACCACCTCACCACAGTAAAAATGGCCATCATTAACAAAACAATAGATGCTCGCTAGGATGCAGAGAAAAAGGAATGCTTCTATATTGCTGGTGGGAATGCAAACTAGTGCAACCACTTTGGAAGACAGTGTGGCAATTTCTGAAAGAACTAGAAATTGACCTTCCATATGACCCAGCAATTCCCCTACTGGGAATATACCCAGAGGAACGCAAATCATTCTACAAAAAAGATACCTGCACACGCATGTTTGTTGCAGCTGTATTCATAATAGCAAAAACATGGAACCAACCATGCTGCCCCTCAAAGCTGGACTGGATAAAAAAACGTGGTACATATACACAATGGAATATTTTGCAGCCTTGAAGAAGGACAAACATATGGACTTCGCAGCAACATGGATGAATTTAGAGTCTATCATACTCAGTGATCTATTACAGAAACAAAGAACAGAGTACTATATGTTCTCACTTATAAGCGGACCATAAACAATTATCAAAATACTGTAAGAAAGGGATCGGCAGTAGTGGGAAACTGCTAGGGAAGGGAGGGGTGGGACTGGCAGTTGAAGGAAACTGCCAGGGGAGGGAGGGACACATCTCATCAACAAGGATACCTGCATAACAAATATTCGTATACCTAACCCTGAATTGTACCCCACATCTTTAAAATTAAAAAAAAAAAAAGAAATAAAATAAAATAAATAAATAAATAAAAAGGAAGCTACTTACTCAGCACATACAGTTTTTCCTGCTGATGTATGTGCAGATACTAAAACAGACTGGTTATTATCAACACACTGAATGGCTTCTCTTTGAAAAGCATCAAGAATGAATGGGTATTCCTATAAAAACAAAATTGTTAATATCTGCGTAAGAATAGCTAGTCATATCAGGACACATGTAAAAAAAGGACATGCAACTCCCTAAAGGCATTCTGGGAGTATGTACATGTATACACATACACACACACACACACACACACACACACACACACACACACACACACACGTACATGTATACACACACACACACACACACACACTCGTGCACGCGCATGTGCGCGCAAAGTGAAGTAAATTTACAAAATCTTATTTTAGGGACTGGGCACAGTGGCTCATCCCTATAATCTTAGCACTTTGGGAGGCCACAGCAGAAGGATTACTTGAGCCCAGGAGTTCAAGATCAGCCTGGACAACATAGTAAGACCTCTTCTCTACAAAAAATTAAAAAACTAGCCTGGCATGGTGATGCATGTCTGTAGTACCAACTACTTGGGGGTGAGACAGAAGGATCATCTGAGCCTAGAAGGCCCTGGTGAGCTATGATAGTGTCCCTTCACTCCATTCTGGAAAAGCAAGAGAGACCTTGAGTTAAAAAATAACAACAACAAAAAACAAAATAAAAAACTAATTTAAGGCCAGGCAGTGGTTAATACCTATAATCCCAGCACTTTGGGAGGCTGAGGTAGGTGGTAAGACAGCTTGAGGCCAGGAGTTCAAGACCAGCTTAGGCAACATAGCAAGACTTTGTCTCTACAACAATAACCAAAAAAAAGACAGGTGTGGTGGCACACCCCTATAATTCCCAGCTACTGGGAGGCTGAGGTGGAAGAATCCTCAGAGCCCAGGAGGTCGAGGCTGCGGTGAGCTTTGATTGCGCCACTGCACTGAAGCTGGGGTGATGGAGTGAAATTCCAACTCCCAAAAACAAAACCAAAAAAACTCTCATTTAAAATGGTTTATTTCTAAGATTTTTAAGAAAAAGATTCTCACAAGACTGTACAAACTGTATCACTCAAAACACAGACCTTTGCAGCTTTTCCAACTCGAGGTTTAAGTGGTAAATACTCTTCATCTGCAGGAAGCGCAACCTGATATCAAAAGCAAAATGAAAAAAATTCACCAACTTACTCTGAGAATGGATGCATTTAGTACGCCATAAACAATGATAGTTGGAAAATAAAAGTAGCCGGGCTTGGTGGTTCAGCCTGTAATCCCGCGCCTTTGGGAGGCTGAGGTGAGTGGATTGCCTGAGCCCGAGAGTTCGAGACCCCCCTGGGCAACTTGGCGAGACCTCATCTCTACAATAAATCAAAAATTAGCCGGGTGTGGTAGCGCACCTGTATTTCCGGCTACTTGGAAGTCTGAAGCGGAAGGATCGCCGGAGCCCAGCAGGCCACTGCACTCTAGTCTGGGCGACAGAGTGAGACTCCAACTCAAAAAAATAAAAAAAATTAAAAAAAAAAAAGAAAAGAAAAGTAGGCTGGGCTCGGTGGCTCAGCCTGTAATTCCAGTGCTTTGGGAGGCCGAGGTGAGTGGATTGTCTAAGGCCACGGGTTTGAGACCCGCCTGGGCAACTTGGTGAGACCTCATCTCTACGATAAAAAAAAAAAAAAAAAAAAAAAAAATCAGCAGGGTGTGGTAGCGCACACCTGTAATTCCGGCTACTCGGAAGGCTGAGGTGGAAGGATCGCCAGAGCCCAGCGGGTCGAGGCTGCGGTGACCAGGAGTGTGCCACTGCACTCTAGGCTGGGTGACGGAGTGAAACTCCAACTCAAAAAAAAAAAAAAAAGGAAAAAAAAAAGAAAAAACAAGTAATGATCTAGAGTGTTTCTCATAGTCGCTACAAATAATTGCCTTTAAGAAGGCAAAAGCTAGTTTTAACATTCAAAAAATACCTCTACTAGTATTTGTCTAATAGTAATAAGTAAAAGCTTGTTTATCTCCCTAAAGAAACTAAGAAACTTATTAAGATCTAGGACTACCTCCTACTCAGCTATCTTTATACTTCCCATACATAATGTAATACCTAACATTGAATGCTCAAAAAATCTGAACAAACATAAAACAAGATGCCATCACATGAAAGAAACCTATATGAAATAAAATGATAATCTCTACTTCCTAGAACAGGAAATTAATTTTCCTCCAGTAAAGATTAAAATCTAAAGTTTACAATATAGCTAAATTCCCAAGACTTAAAAATTTATACTTGAAATATTTACATGTTCCTAAGCATACAATAAGAATCTAACCAATTATTGTCTAAATAGTACACAGGATCAAAGTAAAGAACACACAGAAATTAGGAATAATTCCTAAGAGCAAAACTTCAATAAGTAAATATTAGCTGCCTTAGAAATACTGACAGATTGCCTGTAACTTGCAAATAAATTACTATCAAGATAATTTGGGTAGTTTCAGAAAGGAGTAAGTAGAATCTGACTACAAGAAAAGTAAAATCCAATAAATTATGAAACCTAATGAACAATACCCAGTATGAAAAATGTGTTAAAAGAAATGTGATGTTCTAAATGGAATCTATAGAGGGGAACCAAGAGTTGGAATTTGATAGTTTATCCAGCTCAGTTTAGAAGTGTTACCATATGAGTTGTTTTTATTAGCGAAGTTCTGAGAGAGAGGAATAGTCTTCATTAGTCTTTCCTTTAAGACAACATATTCCCCTTTGTTATGATTCCAAGAAACTTCTAATTTTCTAATTCTGATTCCCAGGTACTTGACGTAAAGTGAGAAAACTACTTATCTATAAAATTAAGAAAATGAGACTCCTTAATATACTCTATCTCTCATAAGTATGATGAAAATGAGTCTATCCTAGAGATCCCGACCCTTAATACTGTAACAAAATCAAATTTCTACATCTGAAAAGGTAAAGATTAGCCCTTAAATTATGGTGTGATCCCTACCAAGGTACGATCAACCTGCGGTACCATATCTGGTTAGTTAGACTTCTAATACATTTCTCTTGATGCTTTCTATGACATGAACAAAAAGACCATCAGCACCAAACAATTAAGATTTTAACATGTTTGGGATTTAACAGCAGCAACAACAACAAAATTATATTTCCACAATTACAGATATCAAAGACATGTTTTATTCTTGGAATAGTCTGAATAACACTAACATATAACAGACATGTAGAACAGAAGTTGTCCAAGAAACTAAGGAGTCAGAAAAAGAAAACCAGCAGGATGGTCAAGAGTCAAATTCTTTGCAATTAGTCACTGGTGATCTTTGATACAGCAGTTTCTGAGAAATGGAGAGAAATCTTATTGGATTAAAAAAATGAATGGAGCCGGGCTCGGTGGCTCAGCCTGTAATCCGCCTTGGGAGGCTGAGGTGAGTGGATTGCCTGAGTCCGCGGGCTTCGAGACCTGCCTGGCCAACTTGGCGAGACCTCATCTCTACAATAAATTTAAAAAAATCAGCTGGGCATGGTAGCACGTGCCTGTAATTCCGGCTACTCGGAAGGCTGAGGCGGAAGGATCGCCGGAGCCCAGGAGGTCGAGGCTGCGGTGGCCGGGAGCGGCCACTGCACTCCAGTCTGGGCGACAGAGTGAGACTCCAACTCCAACTCCAACTCCAACAACAACAACAAAAAAGAATGGAGCCAGGTATGTCACTAATGCCTATAATACTAGCGCTTTGGAGGGAGAGGTGGGAGGCTAGAAGTTCAAGATCAGCCTGGACAACACACTGAGACCTTGTCTATATTAAAAAAAAAAAAAAAAAAAAAAGGAAGGTTATAAAGTCTAACAAGGGTTCTTCAAGCAGACCATTCAATAGCAACTCTAAGAAGGAAGGAACCATGTCTCTTGTTTATCTCTTTATCCTCAGTCCATAATAAAATGCACCAAGCACTCAAAAGATATGTTGAATAAATGACTACAACAGGGAAGAAAAGAAATAACAGTGGCTGAAAAGCAACCTAGAAAAGGAGAAACTTCAAATGTTCATATGCTGATAGGAAATGGCAAATAAAAAAAAAAAAAAAAAAAAGAAGGCTTCTAGAAAAAATCAAGGGAAAATTAAATGGACAGAGTCTTTGTGGAGGCAGAATAAGATGCAACCAAGAACACTGGCAGAACAACCATCCTTAACCTGGAAGGGGAGTGTGACATGCAGATAGGTTTGGTAGTAAAGGTTATAATCAGAGAACACTCCAATTTGATATCCTCAAAGGTAAAAGGTAAAGTTACCCTGCTGAGAAAATGAGAGAAGGTGACAGAATGGTGGGCTAGAAGATAATCATGGAGCACAGAAAGAGCTTTTAATCTGTTTTTTTTCCATCTTTTATAAGCCCAGAGGATTGAATAGGGTCCAACATAAATCTTGAGTAATCAAATGGACATCACATCTGCCAGACTAAGTGCTACTTCTAAAGAAACATAACTTCTCAAAAAAAAAAAAAAATCTTTCGCCGGGCTCGGTGGCTCAGCCTGTAGTCCCGCGCCTTTGGGAGGCTGAGGTGAGTGGATTGCCTGATCCCGCAGGTTCGAGACCCGCCTGGGCAAGCGAGACCTCATCTCTACAATAAATTACAAAATTAGCCGGGTGTAGTAGCATGCGCCTGTAGTTCTAGCTACTTGGAAGGCTGAGGCGGAAGGATCTCTGGAGCCCAGCAGGTCGAGGCTGCGGTGGCTGGAAGCGGCCACTGCACTCCAGTCTGGGCGACTGATTGAGACACCAACTCAAAAAAAAAAAAAAAAAAAAAAAAAATCTTTCAGTAGAAAAACAAAATCTATATCAAAAGCAATTGGTATTCATTTGGAATTACTCTCCTTATTCAATATTTTTAATAAGACTCTCTGATTATCTATAATAATAACTTGCTGTGGCCAGGCATGGTGGCTCACACCTGTAATTCTAGCACTTAGGGAGGCCAAGGCAATAGGACTGCCTAAGCCCAGGAGTTCTAGACCAGCCTGAGCAAATGACAAGACTTTGTCTCTTCAATAAATAAAAAAATTAGCCAGGGACGTGGTAGTGTGTGCCAGGTGCTTGAAAGGTGGAAGCAAAAAGATCACCTGAGCCCAGCAAGTAGATACTATGGTTGGCGTGAGCATGCCCCTGTACTTTAGCCTTGGCGATAGAGTAAGACTCAGACTCAAAAACAACAACAACAAACCTTGTTGCAAGGTTTGCCTTATAAAGATATAAAGTTTAAGAGAAGAAAATAATGTTATAGGTCAGGCCGGTGGCTCAGCCTATAATCCCAGCCCATAATCCCAGGCCGAGATGAGTGGATTGCCTGAGCCTGCAGATTCGAGACCAGATGGGGCAACTTGGCGAGACCTCATCTCTACAATAAACTTTAAAAAAATTAGCTGGTTGTGGTAGCATGCACCTGTAGTCCCGGCTACTTGGAAGGCTGAGGCAAAAGGATTGCCGGTGCCCAGGAGGTCAGCGCTGGGGTAGCCGTGAATGTGCCACTGTACTCTAGCCTGGGTGACGTAGTAAGACTCCAATTCAAAAAAAAAAAAAAAAAGTTACAGTTCCATTACATCCCTTATATGTATAAATTTTCACTTCTAAATTGATAACAAGCTAAGCTATGTCAGTTGACCACCATCTTGTGGCAGAACAAAGAAACTGCAACTTATCAAGTCACTGGAGCAAAATATGAAAAAATGTGTAGGGTAGGGAGGGGAGTATAACGAGGGGGTGGTGGAAAAAAGCACGCAACCTACAAAAACAGCAAGGTTACTTAACTTTAGGAGTACGAGAATGAACGTGTACACAATACCTACTCTGTGCTGGGCATTTTACCCAATTTTCTTATATATAATCTTAACAACCGTCCCATAAGGTAGATCCCCTTATTCCAAATTTAAATATCTTAAAAAAACTGTTTTTTGAAAGAAAAAGGTTAAGAAAGTTTACTCAAGATTGTAGTTAGGAAAAATGCTGGGCTAGGATTTAAAGCCAGGTTTTATTACAATGCCTCAACTCTTCCACTGGACTATGTGCATAAGAGGAAGACCCAAAAAAGCCTGGAATTTATTAAAAAATTGTGGGGCCCGACGCTGTGGCTCACACCTATAATCCCAGCACTTTGGGAGGCCAAGGTGAGAGGATTGTCTGCACCACAGGTTTGAGATCAGCCTAGGCAGCTTGGCAAGACCTCATTTCTACAATAAATCAAGAAAAATTAGATGCACGTGGTGGCACATGCCTGTAGTTCCAGCTACTTGGAAGGCTGATGCAGAAGGATCACCTGAGCCCAGCAGGTGGAGGCCACGGTGGCTGTGAGTGTGCCACTGCCCTCCAGCCTGGGCAACAGAGTGAGACTCCCACTTAAAAAAAAAAAAATTGCTGGGCTCGGTGGCTCAGCCTGTAATCCCAGCACTTTGGGAGGCTGAGGTGAGTGGATTACCTGAGCCCGCGGGTTCGAGACCAGCCCGAGCATCTTGGTGAGACCTCGTCTCTACAATAAAAAAATTAGCCAAGCGTGGTAGTGCACACATGTAGTTCCGGCTACTCGGAAGGCTGAGGTGGAAGGATCGCCGGAGCCCAGCAGGTCGAGACTGCGGTGGCTGGGAGCGGCCATTGCACTCCAGTCTGGGTTACAGCGTGAGACTCCAACACACACACAAAAAAAAAAAAAAAAAAAAAAGAAAAGAAAGAAAGAAAAAAGGATAACTTTTCTTTTTTTTTTTGAGTTGGAGTCTCACTCTGTCGCCCAGACTGGAGTGCCACCGCAGCCTCGACCTGCTGGGCTCCGACAATCCTTCC